>PVLC010011751.1:0-46029 GCA_004027655.1 Graphiurus murinus | reverse complement strand
TACTGGGAATCAAACCTAGGGGCATTCTACCTCTGGGATACAAAACCAGCCCTATTTAAATTTTTATTTTGAAATAGGGTCTAACTTGCGGAGGGCCTCACTAATTGCTGAGGCTGGCTTCAAACCTATGATCCTTCTGTTTCCGTCTCCCAAGTACTGAGATTACAAGTGTGTACCACCACACCCAGCCTCAACAACTATATTAAACCATCAAACTATTCTCATATAATTTAAACATTAAATGCAATTTATTTCAGACTTATCCAAATATAAACCAGCTTCTTACAGATTTATATAATAACAATACAAAGATGAAAGCATTCATTCAAAAACTTGAGTCAACATGCATTATCTTCCTCCCACAGCAAAATCATACCATTAACACAGCATTTGAATTAGCAATCACATCTTTGGGCTCTGAATCGATGGCATTTATACAGGAACCTATGGTGCCACAAGACCAAGGAGAATAATGGGAAAGATGATCTTCTTCAAATTTTGTGCCACTTACACTCTCAGAAAACTGAAAGAAACAAACAAAAGACAATTAGTATGAAATTTAAAATTACAAGCTAAAAACTAATGTACAGTAACTATAATAGAAGTCAAAGGAACTTCATAATGAATAATTATACTCTTTTAATGACTAATATAAAAAAGTTATAAGCAACAAATAGTATTTATATAATAAAGAACAGCATATTATTCTCTTTTTGCTTTGTCCTTAAGTCCTCATAAGAAACTCCTAGTGGATTCTATCAAAACCAATGAACAAATATTACTAATAGGCTGCTAACATGATATGGGGTATGCTAAAAAATGAAAAAAGCAAAAAAACCCACAAAAAACAAATATATAGATATATAGAGACAGTGAGATCATAGTCCATATCTTAAAGGAATTTCTAATTTGCAAAAAAAGGGGAAATAACCAATAAATCATGCACTATTAAACAAACAACAAAAGGAATTCAAAGGCAGCTTTGAGGCCAGGAAGGGATGAGAATTAATTTTAAAGGGAATGTAAGGAATAGTAAGGGCTAGAATAATGAAGTTGTAGGAATTACTAAATCTAATTTACTAATTATATAGATAAAAAATCTCAAGGCCAGAAAGGTAAAATAACTTGTTCCAAGTCATACTGCTAGCTCATAGCAGATCTGAAGCTCAAGGAAACACTAATTTCCTAAAGCATAGTATATAAAAAACAAAAAGCATACTTTTCTGTCAAGCCGATTTGAATCTGTTTTAAAATTCAATGTTTTATTGAAATACTTATAGATGAATCAAATATGTCATCTAGGATACTTGAAAATAATATAGTCGGCTGGGCACAATGGCACACATCTGTAATTCCGGTACTTAGGAGGCTGAAAGAAGAGAACTGGCGTTGGTGGTCAGCCTCAGCAACTTAGCGAGGCCCTCAGCAACTTAGCAAGACTCTGTTTAAAAATAAAAAATTAAAAATAGGGCTGGGGGTATAGCTCAGAGGTAGACTAACCCTGGGTTCAATACCCAGTACCACAAAAATAAAACACAACAAAAAACAGTGGGAACAAATTCGGCTAAGTTGGTAGTTGTGGAAGCTGGATGATAGGTAGTGATGAGTACATGGAGTTTATTATACTACATTATGATATGTATATCATATACATTTGTATATGTTTGAAATTTTTCATATTGAAATAAATTTTAATATCAGAACCACTGGGGGTAGGGAATAAACTAGAGAAAATATAAAAAAAATAAGTTAATGATTTTCTCTAAGTAGGACAATACTAAAGATATCAGGTTAAACTGAAATTAGGAAGCCGGGCGTGGTGGCGCACGCTTGTAATCTCAGCATTTGGGAGGCTGAGACAGGAGGATCCAGGTTCACGGCCAGCCTCAGCTACCTAGTGAGGCACTCCGCAACTTAGTGAGACCCTGTTTCAAAATAAAGAATAAAAAATAGGACTGGGGGTGTAGCTTGGAGGTAGAATGCCGAGTTCAATCCCCCGTACGGAAAAAAAAAAACCAAAAAACAAAAAACTGAAATTAGTCCTGACACACAAAAAAATTGACTTTTTAATGCCAAGAACAATAATTAACAGTGATGTAAATAGCCTAAATAATATAGTATGTATTTCTGCACCTCTTGTGAAAGAGATAAAAATGCCTCAGACAGACTAAGATTCAAATCCCAGTTACTTACAAGCTGGCAACCTAATTTATCTAAGTAGAATTCTTAACCTATTAAATATGGATAATAGCTGCCACCAAAGGTTTTTTCGAGAATTAAATAAAAGAGGATTATGGAAATGCTTCATACAGTGGCTGGCACAAGTAGATATTCAATAATTTGTAGACACAAATTTTAATTTTGGGGGTGCTAGAAATCAAACCCAGGTCCTTGAGTACACTAAACACCATGTGAACTGGGGATGGAGGGAATACCTCAGTGGTAGAGCACGTGTAGCATGTGCAAGGCTTTGGGTTTATCCCTGGAACCAAACAAACAACAAGAAAAATATCATACCTATACTGCTGGAAATATTCTGAATTCCTGGTAAAGGATTGTGCTTTAATGATCTTCAGAATTTCACAATACTTAGCAATAGTGTTTACATACTCATTATTTACTGAACTAAATTCAACTGCAAACCAAATTTTTACAAAATATCCAAAATAGCTAACACTGATTTGAATGAATAATCTGAAGTCAGCTGTTTGACAACATTAAGTAATTAAAACCGTTCTTACATCCGTTCGAAAGTCTACACTGAATAGAGGAGAAGGTGGTGTTGGGGACTGTGTTGCCACAGGAAGAGTTGAAGAGACAGGTGCTTTCTGAGTGTGGTACTGTGCCCACTGATCTGTCTTTCTTCTCATCTGCTCCTCACAACTGGTCTTCAAATGACCACAAGGCTCCTACAGGTGGAAAAAAGAAACAATCTTGATTATCTAGGAAGTGGTGAATAAATTTAACTATGCTCTGTGAAAATAATGTAAACAGTTTATGATACTGTTTGGACAAAACAAACAAACAACAACAACAACAACAACAAAAACCAGACACCCAGCAGGAAAGCTGCCTTATTCTTCATGCTTAAATAAAAAGATTTTATTCAACCGATATGAAATAAAATCTTAGCACTCAACTTTTCTAGTATAGAAATCATTTCAATATATGGCAGAGGCACTGAAAAAAGGTCCTGTCCTTTTATTTTTGAGACGAGAGCATTGTTTCTCTAATGTACTCACAACAGCCTTACTGGGTAATACTACTATTATTTCCATCAACCAGATGAAATATCTGAGGCTTAGGGTGGTTAGTAACTTTTATAGGTTATACAATGACTAGAGGAGGCACCAGAAGTCTGAGTGGTTTGACCCTAGATACTGGGCTCTTAAACTACTACATTATACCAGCATTTCTATCTCTTTCACTTACCCTTGGTAAAGGCACAGTCGTCCTTGGCTCACTTGGTGGCTGACAAGCCACGGAATAATATCCATCTAGTGAGTTATATCTTTCCCGCAAAGATGTCTGATAAACAGATGAGTGCATCACATCCATTGGAGGTAAAGAATTGCTTCTAATAATGTCATCTCGTTGGTACATAGGTGGACGCCAGATGCGCCTGCTGTCGTACACAGGAGCATACATTCCAGAAGGTACTGGAGGAACTGGTCCATACTGCTGCGGAGGAGGAGGTTGGTAAGGAGAAGAATTCATTCGATCTCGAGGGGAAAATGTACTGTAATGATCGGCATATGGCATGGAAGCAGGTGGGAGGGAGGACTCTGGAACATTATTGGACCTCACAAAACGAGGAACACAGGGAGCCACACCAGCTGGTACCGTTGGAGGTGGTGGGTAGTATCCTTGAAAATTGGAAAGAGGAATATTTAATGTAATCTTAGTAAAATCCAACATTTTATAATGGCTTAAGTCTAAAGTAGCCTCTATTGTGGGAAATGTAATAAGCATTGATGTTTACCTTAATAAAGAAGCTACATATTTTCAAGATACCATTATATGAAAATCATCAACATTCAATACTTTTTAAAACTGCTCCTTGAAAACACATGACAGAGCTATTAACAGATGGCTGGTAAATTTTTGTTTAGGGCATCTATTACTACAGATTTTGGATTATTACACCATTGATCCTATGAACCATTTTGGGAGCAGAGGTTTATTAAAGGCCTCTTTCAAACTCTATATAAATTGTTCACTTTCTTTCCAAATTTATACATAGGCATACCTAAGCAACAAACATTGCATATGATTTCAGGGGACTTACAGAACCCCTAAAGATCACTCATGGACTCACTTTTGATTCTTAGTAATGATAACTTTAAAGTTATTGGTATCTTAGTATCTACACACAGAAGAATGAAACTAGACCCCTATATCTCTAGCTACAAAAATCAACTCAAAATGAAGAAAATACTTAAATGTAAGACCCCAATCTGTCAAACTACTAAAAGAAAACACCATTTCGCCTCAGGACATCTGAATGGGAAAGAGTATTTTGGACAAGATGGCAAAAGCACAAAGGAAACAAAGGTAAGAATAGACAACTGGGATTACATCAAACTAAAAGGTTTTTCATTAAAGGAAACAATCATATTGCAGAGACAACCTATGGAATGAGAGAAAGTATTTGTAAACTATACATCTGAGAAGGGGTTAATATTTAGAATGCATTAGAAATTTTAAAAAGTTTTCTGGTACTGGGATTGAACCTAGGGGCATTCTACCTCCAAGCTACACCCTGAGCACTTTTTATGTTTTTATTTTGAGACAGGGTCTAAGTTGCTGAGGCTGGTTGGAACCTGTGTTCTCCTGTCTCAGCCTCCCAGATACTGGGATAGGTGTGGGCCACTGTGCCCAGCTAAGACCTTACTTCAAAATAATAGATAAGCTGGGCTAAGGTGGTGCAGGCCTATCATGCTAGGACTTGGAAAGCTGAGACAGGAGGATCCCAAGTTTGAGGCCAGTCTCAGCAATAGCAACTTAGTGAGACACTTTTTTGTGTGTGTGGTACTGGGGATTGAACTCAGGGGCATTCTACCTCCAAGCTATACTCCAGCACTAATTTTTTATTCTTTATTTTGAAACAGGGTCTCACTAAGTTGCGGAGTGCCTCACTGGGTGTAGCTGAGGCTGGCCATGAACCTGGATCCTCCGGTCTCAGCCTCCCAAATTCTGGGATTACAAGCATGCGCCACCATGCCTGGCTGAGACACTATTTCAAAATAAAAAAATAAAGTCAAGCATGGTGGCACATGCCTGTAATCCCAGTATTTGGGAGGCTGAGACACCAGGATTGCAGGTTTAAGGACAGCTTCAGCAAGTCGTGAGACTTTCATCAACCTAGTGAGACCCTGTTACAAAATAAAAAACTAAAATAGGGTTGGGAGTATAGTTCAGAGGTAGAATGCCCCTGGATTTGATCCTCACTACCAAAAAAATAAAATAGGGGTGGGGGTGTAGCTAATAAGTGGAATGCCTCTGGATTCAAACTCCAGTACCAAAACCAAACAAACAAACAAAAAAAAGAAAGAAAGAAAAATCTCTCCACAAAATAACAGTTAAGTCAAAACTTCTGTATTTCTGTATGTACAGAAATATGGTTGTGGTCATTAATAAGGAAAATCTTTTATTTATTTATTTATTTTTTTGCAGTCCTAGGGATTGAACTCAGGGGCATTCTACTTCCAAGCTACACCCCCAGCCCCATTTTTTATTCTTTATTTTTGAAACAGGGTCTCACTAGATAGCTGAGGCTGGCCGTGAACCCAGATCCTCCAGTCTCAGCCTCCCAAATGCTGGGATTACAAGTGTGTGCCACCACGCCCAGCTAAGGAAAATCTTTATTAAAAATAAAAAACAAAGAGCCGGGTGTGGTGGCACACGCTTGTAATCCCAGCTTTCGGGAGGCTGAGACCAGAGGATCTGGGTTCGCGGCCAGCCTCAGCTACCTAGTGAGGCACTCTGCAATTTAATGAGACTCGGTCTCTGCAATTTAATGAGACTCGGTTTCAAAATAAAGAATAAAAAAATAGGGCTGGGGGGTATAGCTCGGAGGTAGAATGCCCCTGAGTTCAATCCCCAGTACCGGAAAAATAAAATAAAATAAAATAAAATAAAATAAAATAGGGCTTGGGATGTAGTTCAAATGTACAGTGTCCCTGGGTTCAATCTCCAGTATCACTAAAGTATATATAAAAATAACAAAAAAGGTAAAAACATAAGCAACAGATGTAAATAAACATGTATCAAAAGAAGACATACAAAAATGGCCAACAGGAGCTGGGCATAGTGGTGCACACCTATAATCCCAGTATTTGAGAGAATAAGATAGGAGGATTGAAGTTCCAGTCCAGCCTCAGTGACACAGTAAGACCCTGTTTCAAAATAAAAAAAATAAAGAGCTGGGGGTGGTGTAGCTTGGAGTTAAAAAAAAAAACAACATCCCTGAGGTTTAATCCCCAGTACCAAAAAAAAAAAAAAAAAAAAAAAAAAAAAAAAAAAAAAAAAAAAAAAAAAAAAAAAAAAAAAAAAAAAAAAAAAAAAAAAAAAAAAAAAAAAAAAAAAAAAAAAAAAAAAAAAAAAAAAAAAAAAAAAAAAAAAAAAAAAAAGGCCAAAAGGTATATGCAAAAATGTTCAATATCATTAATTATCAGGAAAATACAAATGAAAAACCATACTGAAATATCACTTTCCTCTGGTGATAATGGCTATTACCCAGAAAGAGAAAGAATAAAGATAACCATGTGCTATATGGAGAAAAGGAATTCTTGTATGCGGCTGGTGAAAAACTAAATTAGTACAGTTGTTATGGAAAACAGTACGGAGGTTCCTCCAAGAATGAAAAGCAGACCTACCATATGATCCAGCAATCCCACTACTGGGCACATATCCAAAGGAAAAGAAATCAGTATGTGGAAGAGATATCTGTACTCTTATGTCTACTACAGCATTATTCACAATAGCCAAGAAGTTGAAACAATCTAAGTGTTCACCAAGTGATACATCAAGAAAATGCGGCACATATATACAACAGACAATTATAAAAAGGATGAGATACTGTCATTAGTGACAACATGAATAGAACTGGAGATTGTTACATTAAGTGAAATCAGCCAGGCACAGAAAGACAAGTAACACATGATTTCACTCATACATAAAACATAAAAAAATTCACACCATAAAAGTGAGGGGGACTATGGTAGTTAACAGAGATTGTGGAGAGTAGGGAGAAATGAGGAAAGGTTGATCAATGGGTATTAAGTTACAGTTAGGTAGGAGTAAGAATTTCTGGTGGGCTATTGCATAGTAGGGTGACTACAGATACCAAGTATGTACTATATATATTTCAAAGACCTAGAAGAAAGGATTTTGGATTGTCACCATAAAGAAATGATAATATAACCAGGAGTGGTGATGCATGCCTATAACCCCAGTACGTGGGAGACTGACACAGGAAGATCACAGGTTTAAGGACAATCTCGGCAAAGTAGCAAAACTCTCAGCAGCTTAGTGAGACCCTGTTTCATAATAAAAAAGAGGTGGGGGCAGGGGTATAGCTAGAAGAATGCTCCTTGGTTCGATCCCCAGTGCCCCCCAACCACAAATGAAATATAATTAAGGAGATAGGTATGTTTATAAACTGACTTAAACATTACACAATATGTATCAATATATCTATCACATGGCACCTCAATCAATATATATAATTTTTGTCTTCATATATCGGTTATTAAAAGGAAGAAAACAAAAAACACAGCCAGGAGAACACTAAAGGGTGGCAAAATATGCCACAATGTACCACTATGGCATAAGGATTATTTTTATCTGAAAATAAGTGAAAAAAAGTATAAACAACAACAAAAAAATCTCTGTCCTCTCTTCCTATATGCCAAATGGGGACAGAACATTTGTTTACGTGTCCCCTCTTTCCTTATGAACAGAAAGAACAGAATTCTGATGGCACCACAGGAACCACACAAGCCTTACTGACTAGCCCTTATCTTTAGGTAATTCTCCCATTTACTTAGCTTCCCACAATTTGGCATCCTAGAAATTGAAAGTTCTTTTCCTTTGTCTTGTCGCTTTTCTACAGTTATATTGTTCTTCTGTTAAGAAGATATGTAAGTTCATGTTCTAATCACCGCTTCAAGTTACCTATCACCAGTGGCTCCTATGCATGCACAATGCATATGTTAATGAAAAATATATACTGGTAACCATAATCTTAGGGCAGGATGAAAATTTATGGGTCATATAATCCAATGAATTTATTAATGTATACATTTTATTTTTTGTGGTGTTAGGGATTGAACCCAGGGGCATTCTACTTGAGTTATACTTCCCACCTTGTTTTATTTTTTATTTGGAAACAGGGTCTCAATAGGTTGCTGAGAACCTAAGTTGCTGAGGCTGGCTTTGAACATGTGATCCTCCTGTCTCACCTTCCCAAGTACTGGGATTACAGGTGAGCCACTAATGTCAAGCCTAATGTAGACATTTTAGATACATATAAGTGATTCACTAATTTATCTAAGGGAAACAAATACTAGATTACAATTTCTTTTTTCCTTGTAAATGTATAAAATTACTTACCTGTCTGTGGGTACTGTGGGACCTCAAAGGGTATCTGAGTCCTTGGATCTTGAAAATACTGAATGTTTTCAGAATGCTGAGGATATACTGGTACTCTAGTTAGAAATGGGCTGGATTTTGGAGGCACAGAATTCAGCTCTGTTCCAACATTAGAAGGCCCAGCTGAGGTAGCAGCTACATTACTTACAGGAGTCTTCGGTGGAGAACCAATTTTACTGGAGAGAAAATATAACAAAGGGCAAAGATTAAGTCATTTTCTACAACAGGTAGGTCTTCCTCAATAGAAATCTTTTACAAAATTAAATCCTGAAACCATTGATAAGAAACACTTTAGATATTCCCACTGACATAAGAAGAATTTTCGCTACCACCTTATGCTATTAATTTAGAAGTACACAGTAACAGATCTCATATTCTGTGAAGGCAACAATAAATAGAAACAAATCCTAGGCACTAAGGTGACTCATCAATCCTTTCCCATTCTTTAAACAAAGATTTTTCCTACTGGAAATTAAGAGTTAGATTAGCCGAAATATAATCTAAAGGAAGACCATTTCTGTCTATATTGTTAACCCGTAAGTCCCTGGCACCTACAACAGTTCTGGCACACAGTAGGTACTCAGTGAGTAGCTACTGGATGAGTTGAAGATGCAATGAAACTCATTAAATGGATGCAAAATACCCAAACTTTACCTTTTCTTTAAAACACAAAACAATTTTTTTGGTTGAATAACCAAGTAATCAACTCCAGCAGATCGTATGGCTTTCTTGTCCCCTTATAAGAAGTCAAACATTGACTCAATTTTATATATGTATGATTCAAGAAAATGATAGTTAATTATGCAGAAATTCAATATGTTGCATCTGAAAAAGATTAGAGGGATTTTCCTTCTAAAAAGTCCTTTTAGAACTATAGTAAGTTAGCCGGGTGTGGTGGTGCATGCTTGTAATCCCAGTACTTGGGAGGCTGAGACTAGAGGATCTGGGTTATCGGCCAGCATAAGGTATTTAGTGAGACTCTCTGCAACCTAGTGAGACCCTGTTTCAAAAATAAAGAATAAAAAATAGGAATGGGGGTGTGGCTCTGAGGTAGAATACCCCTGGATTCAATCCCCAGGACTGCAAAAAAACCCCCAACAACTCAGTAAGTTGAGTGTAGTAGGGCACATTTATCTGTAATTCTAGTACTAGGGAGACCGAGATACAAGGACTGCAGGTTCAAGGACAGTCTCAGCAATTTAGCAAGACCGTCAGCAACTTAGTAAGACCCTATTTCAAAATAAAAAATAAAATAAGGCTATAGTTCAGAGGGTTCAATCCCTAGTAACTAAAACACACACACATACACAGACACACACGAGTCTAGCAAATGTTTACTTCTATGTGTAACTGTGTATTCAAATGTAGGTAATATAGGAGAGTCCATGTTTTGGCTTATAGTATAGATATCTTAGGGTTGTGCTTATTCTTTAAGTTAAACAGAGATAGTAAAATGATTAGGATGTCCTTATAACAATAACAACTAAAATTATGAGGCAGTTATTGGATATATTTTAAGCAGTATGATAAATGCCTTATAGAGATCTTCCAGTCCTTCCATGTCAAAAGTTTATCTATTATACAATTTGGATTAGTAGTTTGAAATGGCAAATTCTTAAACTTACCAGAAAAAGGCATCAAAATTCATGATAAGCTAAATACAGCATCATGAAATCATGCAAGCTATCCCAAAAATTCAGACTTAAGGACAAAGACAATTTCCATTTCCATCCTAGTCAGGGAATTGGTTGACTGCATGTTTTATCCTAGATAATTTGTAGACTTCTAGGTTCTCCTTTCAAGCAGTCTTGTTTTTGCCTATGCTGTTTCCTCTATTCACAATAATCTTCCTGCCTTATTATCCATATTTATGGAACTAGCTCTGGTGTCATTACCTCACCTCAAAGGAGCTTTCCATAACATCTCCCTGTGGAATTAGTTTTTCTTTCTCTTATTTCAATAATACTTAGAACACAAGTTCCATTACAGAACCTTTCACAGTATATTATATGATAACTGTTTATATATCTATCTCCCAAACTACACTGAAAAACCCTTAGAAGCAAGGGGTATATCTAGTTCATTTTCATTAGCTTTCCAGGTGGCCTAGTGTTTATCACGTGTGGGTGGTCCATAATACTTGAAAAAATAAGTAACTGATTTACTTAGATTTATTTAAGAATTTTTCTCACTAGTTCTTTTAAAAAATGAGATATAGGGGATGGGGATATAGGTCACTAGTAGAGCATGTACTTAGTATGCACAAGGCCATGGGTTCAAGTCTTATCACAAAAAAAAAAAAAATTAATGAGGCCAGACTAAGAAATTTAGCAAGACCCTGTTTTAAAATAAAAAATAAGCTGGGCTATCTAATTCTGAAACATTTTCATCATCCTCAAGAGAAACTTGTAATCCCAGCATTTGGGAGGCTGAGACTGGAGGATCCGGGTTCGCGGTCAGACTCAGCTACCTAGTGAGGAAGTCCGCAACTTAGTAAGACCCTGTTTCAAAATAAAGAATAAAAAATAGGGCTAGGGGTATAGCGTGGAGGTAGAATGCCCCTGAGTTCAATCCCCAGTACTGCAAATAAATAAATAAATAAATAAATAAATAAATAAATAAATAAAAGGGTTGGAGTATAGCTTTGAAGTATAATGCCCCTGGATTCAATACTCAGTAGCAAATAAATTAATTAAACTTAATTTAAATTAAGATATAATTCACTCTTTTGAGGTACACAATTCATTGGTTTTTGGTATATTCACACGATTTTTCAACTATCATCACTATCTAATTCTGAAACATTTTCATCATCCTCAAGAGAAACTTGTACCCATTAGCATTCAATCCCCATTCTCACCCCACCCTCAGCCCCTAGTCACCACTAATCTATTTTCTGTCTCTATGGATTTGCCTATTTTGGACATTTTATGTAAATGAAATAATGTATGTGACCTTCTGTATCTGGCTTTTTTCACTTGGCAGTATCTTTAAGTATCATCTATATTGTAGCACGTAAGAGTACTTCATTACTTTTTTATGGCTGTACATTAGTCCACTGTATGGAACAATTTTATATTATCTTGCCAAAACGCTTCAAAAAACTCATTTCTTAAAAATATATAACATAAGGTCTTCAAAATCTGGTGTCTATCTATCTAATCTTATTTTACATCATTCAATAACAAAACCCTTCAGTTCTAAAAGGCTGGTCTCCTCAATATTGTATACAAATACAAACTTACTTAACCCATTTTATTCTGTTTCTTTTTTTTTTTTTTTTTTGTGGTACTGGGGATGGAACTCAGGGGCATTCTACCTCCGAGCTACACCCCCAGTCCTATTTTTTATTCTTTATTTTGAAACCAAGTCTCACTAAGTTGCAGAGTGTCTCACTAGGTAGCTGAGGCTGGCCGCGAACCCGGATCCTCCGGTCTCAGCCTCCCGAATGCTGGGATTACAAGCGTGCGCCACCACGCCCGGCTATTCTGTTTCTTTTTCTGAAATCTTCTCCCATATTTTCCCCAGCAACATATAATTTTCTTATTTTTTAATCCAATTCCAGTATGATAATCTTATGTCTCATGTATTTCCAACTATGCCAAAAACAGAGCTCAGAATGAGCACACAAGTGATATTTGTTAACTAGACAATGTTTTTGATATATCTGTTGTAAAATCTCTCCTGGTAAAGATCATAAGGGCCCTTTAGTAAACAGTCTCCTTCATCATATGCTAAATTTCAGAAGTAGAGAATATTACTGCTTACCCATCAATCCTTTATTATATGAAGTCACTAGAAGTTCACTGTGTCTAGCACAGCAGGCATATAATAGACACTAACAGATGATTAATGGGCAACAAATCTGAACATGTTTTTAACTCAAGATTTGAAACCTCAAAAGAGTATCAGAGTATGAGATTTTAGAATTGGATGTAACTTTTCAGATCATCTTTAAATTTTAAAACTTTTTTTGGTTTTGCTGTGTTGTAGTGGTGCTAGGGATCAAACCCACAGTTTCTTGTGAATGATAGGCAAGTGCTCTACCATTGAGCTACATCTCTAGGTCTAAATTTTTTTTTTCTAAAGACAACAAAACCCTTTGCGAAATGAAGTCTTATGCTGACATTCAACAATAATAATAATGCTGGTAAATAATAACAATGACAATGAAGCATTTATTTATTGAATGCTTAACAAATGGCACGTACTGCTTAAAGTACATGTAATAAACTCATTTAATTTTCACAATTCTGCCTCTATTAAGTAGGTACTCTGTGTGTATGTGTGTATATGTGCGTGCATATGCACATGATGCTAGGGATTAATCCCAGGGCCTTGCAAATGCTGGGCAAGTGCTCTACCCAGAGGTATACCCCAAACTCAGGAAGTAGGCATTCTAATTTTATGTATGAGTGAATTGAGGGAGAAAGATTAAATAACTGGCTTAAGATCAAATGGCTAGGAAACAAGGGGCCACAATCTGAGCCCAAAGAGTATGGCTCCAAAGATTCTCCTTTTTACTACTATACATCATTACAGAGTATGAAGTGCAAGTGCTCTGAATGAAATAGGGTAAGAGGCAGAGCCTCTTACCTGTTTAGGTTTCTACTGAGTTTCTGTCTGGTGTTTCCATGGAATCAATACTGAAGTTCAAGAAAATAAGGTTTAAAAACCCAATTCTGGTCCAACCTCTTTAGTGTACAGTTGAGAAAAACAAAATTCAGAGTCGAAGTGACTTTTCAAATTTATAGAGCTATTCAGTTGCAGAGCCAGAATTAGGATTAAATTTTTTTGTATTTAGTGCTTTTTCTACTACATGAAACATTCTACATAAAAATTCAAATGAACTTCTATTCCTCAGGATTAAAAAAAAAAAAAAAACCCTCAGGTGTTTCTAAAAAGAATAAAGAACTCATTAATCATTTCACCTAATACCTACTTTTCAGTTATAGACTCTGCAGAGGACCCGGCAGCATTCTGACCATTAGAGCCAACCTTCCCCACTTTCTTCACAGTCTCCAGAGCTCTTAAAGTACTGTCAGTACTACGTGGGATTAGCTGGGAAACACTGTTTTCTGCATTTGAAATTCCATTTGTACTTGGAACAATTTTCCCGGTTGTTTCAGTACTTCCTATGACAGAAATGACATTTCCGGCTGTGGTTGTGACAGTGTTGTTTACACCAACTTTATTTAGAAGAGGAAATGTTCTTACAGTTGCATTGATCTTTTTGTTCCTTAATCGATACCTGTTTAAAAACAATCAACATATTGGTGAATATTGCTCTAAATCTTACTCTGAAGAAAAAGACAATGGGAAAATATTTTTTTAAAAAAAGGAAACAGTTTTGAAAAAAGTTTCTTCGGCTAAATATCAAATACAGTATACACCAAATTCTACTGTGACAAACCAGGTGTGGTGGTGCACACCTGTTAATATCAGTACTTGGGAGGTTGAGACAGGAGGATTGAAGATTTGAGGCCACTATGCAGTAACTTAGGGAGACCTTGTTTCAAAATAAAAAGGGCTGGGAGTGTAGCTCAGAGACAGAACATCCCTGGAGTTCAATTCCCATTACTCCCTACCCCCACAAATCTACTGTAACAAATGCCACATGAAAATATATACACCATTCATATATGTATAATATTCATGTATATGCAGACACATAATTAATATAACAAGCAAAGTACACTTGTATTCAAGGACTTTTTGTTATTACTGGGGATTGAACATAGGGGCATTCTACCACTAATCTACATACCAGCCCCTTATTTATTTTTAAAACAAGGTCTTGCTAAGGCTAAGACTGGCCTCAAACCTACAATCTTCTAATTTTAGCCTCCCAACAAAGAAGACTTTTTATGGAGTGGAAAAAAAAATGCTTGAAAATCTTGTATAATTGGAATATAAAACACACTATGTAAAAATGGCAGGAACCAGCTCAAAATTGAGTTGAGAATATGAAATGAAGACGAAAGGTAATTCACGAGTTTAAAGCATTCTCAGTAGTTAGCAAACTTTGTATTATATTTTCTAGACTAGTTTATACCTAAAGTAAAAAGTATTTGGATTAAAGACTTATCTGATACTAAATTTTGAGTGTTTTTTTTTTAAATTTGACATTATAGCATATAAGGAAACGTGACCTTGAATTTCATTTAAAAAATTTCTTTCCACTTGTACATCAAAAATTTCATTATAAGCCAGGCATGGTGCACACACTTGTAATCCCAGTTCTTGGGAGGATGAGACAGGAGGATCACAGGTTTGCAGCCAGCCTCAGCTACTTAGTGATGCCCTCTGTAACTTAGTGAGACCCTGTTTCAAAATAAAGAATAAAAATATAGGGCTGGGGGTGTAGCTTAGAGGTAGAATGCCCCAGGTTCAATCCCTAAGACCACACACAAAAAATAATAATTAAAAATAAAAATTTCATTATAGTATAATCCTAGTCCTATAATATTCCCGCCAATATTTGTGTGTGTGTGTGGGGGGGGGGTGTACTGGGGATTGAACCCGGGGCATTGTACCTCCAAGCTACACCCCTAGTCCTATTTTTTATTCTTTGAAATAGGGTATCACTAAGTTGCAGAGAGCCTCACTAAGTAGCTGAGGGTGACCAAGAACCTGGATCCTCTGGTCTCAGCCTCCCAAGAACTGGGATTACAAGCGTGCACCAACACCCCTGGCTCCCTCCAATATTTTTAAGAGGTGAAAAATTTAAGCTACATGAATGAGAAGAAGACTAAATGCATTTGGGATCATCATTATACCTAATTTGCTATTAATGCATAAACATGGTAATTATACATAAATAGTATTAAACGAGCAATGCTTTCATAATAGTTCCTCTTTTTAGCCTTCAGTATCTATAAACAGTTTCATTATTCAATTCTCTCCCTCCACTCACTTGCACCTGTGTACACACAGACAAAAGAAAATGAAGCTCAATAAAAGACAAATGTTTCCAGATCAAACAAAACAAATTAAAAACAAAAAACTGGTGATGGCTAATTTGCATATCATCTCAGAGGCACTGGGTACCAATGATTACTTAAGAAGAGCATGAAAAGACCTGCATGTAGAAAGGCAATGTGGTGCATGAAGGGGCCAGAAATGTCTGTGCTTTCTTCAACATGCTCTCTGGAACTTAATCTTCATTTTTCTCTATGGAATTCTTAAGCAAACTCCTCAGTTGTTACCTGCTTTCTATCCTCAACTGATAATCTCAGATATTCTTAAGGTTGGTCAAACAAGAAAAAAATAAAGTTTTGTATGTGAATCTCTCAAAAGACAGGAATTACTTCTCCAGTAAAACCTTAACCAAGTGAGAAAAAGTAAGTAGCAAGTAGGGAATACATACTGGATGCCTATCATCTGGGCAGTTAAAGGATGGGATTTAGAACCTGAATTTCTCACTTGAAAAAAAAAAAAATTCCTCCCTATTCTTTATTAACCATCTATGAGTTCACCCAAGTATTCATTCCCATCCCATCCTAAAATCCACTGTCTACCACAAATTCTTCTCTTGTAAATACCTTTAACTCCCTGGTCCCATTCTCCCTATAGAACTAACTCATCTGGTAAGTCCCAATCCAGTAATTTGCTTATTCATTGCTTACAAGCAGAGGAGCTAAATGTTGGTGAAGAAAACTGGTGCAACCATGCTGAACAGATACTATTCAAAATTATGAGGCATGGTGGCACATGCTTGTAATCGCAGTACTTGAGAGACTGAGACGGCAGGTTCAAGACCAGCCTCAGCTACCTAGTGAGGCCCTCCACAACTTAGTGAGACCCTGTTTCAAAATTAAGAATAAAAAATAGGGCTGGGGGTGTAGCTCTGAGGTAGAATGTCCTAGGGTTCAATCCCCAGTACCAAAGAAAAATTATGAACAATTATTTAAAATGGCCAAACCATTCATACAACACACCTGTTTAGTAAGTTTATTTTTCCAACATAACATCCTTTTCCCTTCCACTCTCCACACAACATAGCAATAGAGCTTCTCCATAATTGATGACACTGCATCCAATTAACTGAGAAAATAGATAAAACCAGAGGAGGATTATCTTTCCACCACCATTTCTACTAACCTTCCTGCATCTGTAACTCCACACTCTTCCCACGATAAGGTACAAAGAATTCCTGTCGTAACTAAGGTCAGTCTCTCCACTTGTGCCACAGGACTCAAGTGTTGGGGAACAGGAGCCTCTCAAAGACTTAATCCCTGTAACTATCTTTCTTTCCCTTCTGCATCATCAATGTTTAAAAGAGCTTTTCTCAGACAATCCTATCTAAACTCACTAACAGATATCATGGTTTTTATTTTTATTTTTTTGGTACTGGGAATTAAACACAGAGGCATTCTATATCCAAGCTACACCCCTATCCCTTTTATGTGTGTGGTGCTGGGGGTTGAGCTCTGAGGTGTTCTGCCTCTGAGCTACATCCCAGTCCTATTTTACTTTTTATTTTGAAACAAGGTCTTGCTAAGTTGCTGAGGGCCTCATTAAGCTACAGAGGCTGGCCTCAAACTTTCTCCTATCTCAGCCTCTCAAGTACTGGGATTATAGACATGTACTACCATACCTGGACGTATTATTTGTTTAATGCTGTTCTCTTCTGTATCAACATAATCCTTGTAAGAACAGGATTTTTCCTTTCTCATGAACCTCTCTATATAGCTCACAATATAATGTCTCATGTATATGAGGTATCTAATATTTGTTGTGTGAATGTGGAGTAAGCTTCAAATTTTACATGGTCAAAACCACTGCTTTGGTGTTTGAAAGCCAAACACTACAGCCTTTCCCATCTCAGTAAGATATCACTCAATTATGCAGACTCCAAACCCTGAAGTCATCCTTGACCCCTCTATTCTTTTTTTTTTTTTTTTTGCGGTACTAGGTAGGGATTGAACTCAGGGGCATTCTACCTCCGAGCTACACCCCCAGCCCTATTTTTTATTCTTAATTTTGAAACAGGGTCTCACTAAGTTGTGGAGGGCCTCACTAGGTAGCTGAGGCTGGCCGCGAACCTGGATCCTCCAGTCTCAGCCTCCCAAATGCTGGGATTACAAGCGTGCACCACCACGCCCGGCCCCTCTATTCTTTATGTCCCAAACTCAATTTGTCCATTTGGTCAGCTCGACTTCCAAAATAGATCCCAAATATGAATACTTCCATCATTTCCATTGCTATAGTCCTAGAACCATGATACCAATCACACACCTTACCCACTATAGCAGTTTAACTGGTCTCTATCCTTATAGCCACAAAGGTGACATTTCTAAAATGAAACCAAAAATTTCATCATTCCATTTAAATAAAATTCTATAGTGGTTATCTATTGCAAAAAAAAAAAAAAAAAAAAAAAAAAATCCACTTCCTTTCCATAGCCCACCAAACTACTGAAATTGTTTATTTACGTTTACTCTTCTGGTTTTCCTACCAGAAGTGCCTAAAATAGTACTGATCCCATAACAATCTTTTATAAATATCCTGTTAAGTTGGTTGATCTCAGATTTTTGACAGTTGATAGTTTGCAAAATGAAATTATTGGGAAGATGATTCTTATATCCTTGTTCTAAAATATAGCCACACAAATACTTATTCTAAAGAGATTGATGAAGCCAGACTTGGTGGCAAATGTCTGTAATTCCATTACTTGGGAGGCTAAGACAGAAGGATCACAGGTTGAGAACAGCCTTAGTAATGTAATGAGATTCTCAGCAACCTAACGAGACGGTTTCAAAAACAAAAAATAAAAAAGGGCTGGAGGTATAGCTCAGAGGTAGAATGTCCCTGGGCTCAATCCCCAGTAAAAGAGACTGTTGGGCATCTACATTCTGTTTGGCTAAAGGGGTAAATAGTAGAGAAAGAAAAAAGAGGTAAAACTAGTTCACTTAAATTGAATAAACTTTTGTTGAGCTTCTAGTGTGCTCTAAGATAAAAGGCCTCAAAAATCTCAGTGAGGTAGCAACAGGTATTTTCTAAACATAGATAATACAGTGACATCCTAATCTCTAACCCTTTATATTACCATTACTTTTTTGTTTGGACAGCAGTAGAGAGTATAAAGCTGGTTGGAAATAAGAACCATAAATGTAGATTATTTGCTATTTGAATATAAACATATTGAGTTTACATATCAGATATTTGCTAAGTGCAGGAAATATAAAGATGAATAAACAAGCCAAGTGTGATGGTGCACACACAGTACTTGAGAGGCTGAGACAGGAGGATCAAGGTTCAAGGACAGCTTCAGCAACTTAGCAAGACCCTTTCAAAATAAAACAGGTCTGGGGGTATAGTCTGGAGGTAGAAGACCCCCAGGTTTCACCCCAGTACCCCTTACACATGTGTACACACACACAAACACAAACACACACACACACACACACACACACACACACACACACACACACGATGAATAAGATAAATGCAGTCCGATGAAGATATACTCATGTAATAAAAAAACTATAATACTTTATAATTACTAGTTATAATTACTATGTATAGAGTGCTGCTGTGATTTGAACAGGTCCCTTAGTTCATGTTTTGGAAACCTAATCCTCAATGCAATAGTGGTGAGAGAAGGGACCTTTAAGATATGGGTGAGGAGAGCTCCGCCCTTACAAATGGGTTAAACCATTAGAGTGAGAGTGGGCTCTTGATAAAACTTGATAAAAGAGTAACTTCAACTCCCTATCTCTCCCTCCCTCTCTTGGGCACTGTACTCTTTTGCCCTTCTGCTTTCCACCATGGGATGATGTAGCAAGACACCTTCAACAGATGTGGCCCCTCAATCTTAGACTTCCCAACTTTAAGGATTGTGAGCCAAATAAAATTTTCTTCATTATAAATTATCCAGTCTGTGGCACCCTGTTATGGTAGAAGGAAACAGGTTAATACGAGTGCTATGGCAACACAGTGTATAGCTTGGAGGTAGAATGCTCCTGGGCTCCATCCCCAATAACACACACACACATACACACAAATGACCTTTCAGTAAGGCTCTAAATCACTTATGACAGTAATTTTGTACCCAGATTGACCTTCTTTATGATTTCAAAAGGAAAGATTATTTTGCAATTTAAAAAATCCAGAATCTGAGAGGTGCTCTATCACTGAGTTTTATTTGCAGACAAGGTTTCATTGAATTGCTCAGGCTGCTCTTGACTTGTGATCCTCTTACCTGTTTCCAAAGTAGCTGATTACAGGTATATGCTACCACATCTAGCTATGAACTTATGTTAAGAATATATATGATAGTCTCATAATGATCAAAAATTAAACTCATCTGAAAGAGAATTTCCAAAACTTACTTTTCAAGTTCTTCCTGAGAATGGGCAAATGTACAATTTGTTCCTCGTGGACAGCCCCCTTGCTGTCGCAAATCTCGGCACATGCTAGTCTTGTATTTGCTGTTTGGTTGAGGCTACAAAAAGGGAAACATTCAATGAGTGGAAAAGTGAACATTCCTATTGTTATTCACTCTTGGGACTTTAACTGTATGATTATACCCTTAATTCTTTTTTATATTAGATAATAAATGTTTCTGCTGAAACAACAACTATTCCACTGTCTCCTGCTATGAGTTATATGGCATACTGAGTTGTTATTTTATTTTTTTGTACTGGGGATTGAACCCAGCGGCATTCTACCTCCAAGCAACATCCCCAGCCCAATTTCATATTTTAGTTTGAAACAAGGTCTCACTAAGTTGCAGAGGACCTCATTAAATTGCTGAGGCTGGCTGTGAACCTTCCATCCTCCTGTCTCAGCCTCCTAAGTACTGAGATTACAAGTCTGTGCCACCAAGCCCAGCTATGAGCTATTATTTTAGACATTCTCCTGAAGATTACTGGAAACTGGTTCAAATGTTATATCCATTCACTGGGCAACACAATGACAATGACAATGTTATCTTAAAATTGAGGTAACAAGCCAGGCGTGGTGGCACACGCTTGTAATCCCAGCATTTGGGAGGCTGAGACCAGAGGATCCGGGTTCGCGGCCACCCTCAGCTACCTAGTGAGGCACTCTGCAACTTAGTGAGACTCGGTTTCAAAATAAAGAATAAAAAATAGGGCTGGGGGTATAGCTCGGAGGTAGAATGCCCCTGAGTTGAATCCCCAGTACCGCAAAAAATAATAATAATAATAATAAAATAAAATTGAGATAACAAAATCAAACAAAAAACATTTTTTTTTTTTTTTGGTACTGGGGATCAAACCTAAACCTAAGGGCATTCTACCTGTAAGGTACACCCCTAGCCCGATTTTATTTTTTATTTTGAAACAGGGTCTCGTTAAGTTGCTGAGGGCCTCCCTAAGTTGCTGAGGCTGGTTTTAAACCTGTGATCTTCCTGTCTCAGCCTCCCAAGTAATGGAATTACAGGTGTGCGCCACAATGCCCAGGTCAAAATCAAACAATTTTATTTATCTATTTATTTATTTGCTTATTTATATTTAGGAACTGGGGATGCAACCCAGGGGCATTCTACCTCTGAGCTACAACTCCAGCCCTTATTTTTATTCTTCACTGTTTGAAACAGGGTCTCACTAAGTTGTGAAGGGCCTCACTAAGTAGCGAAGGTTGGCGAGAACTTGCAATCCTCCTGTCTCAGCCTCTCAAGTACTGGAATTACAAGCGTATGCCACCAGACCCAGCTAAAAGCATTTTTAAAAAAGTCATGATTATAGCCGGGTGTGGTAGCGCACGCTTGTAATCCCAGCATTTGGGAGGCTGAGACCGGAGGATCCAAGTTCGAGACCAGCCTCAGCTACCTAGGTGAGGCACTCCGCAACTTAATGAGACCCGGTTTCAAAATAAAGAATAAAAAACAGGGCTGGGGATATAGCTCAAAGGATATAGCTCAAAACAAAACAAACAAACAAAAAAAAGTCATGATTATAGGCATAGTGGTGCACACCTGTAATCCAGTATCTGATAGAGAGACAGGAAGATTGCAGATTCTAGGCCAGCCTCAGCAATTCAGGGAGGCTCTCTGTAACTTAGCAAGACTCTGTTTCAAAAATAAGAAGTAAACTAGAGCTGGGGGTGCAGCTCAGAGATGGAATATCTCTAGGTTCAATGCCCAGTAAACACACACACACACACACACACACACACACACACACACACACATCATGTCCACTTAAACTTCCCCAGGAAAGGTAGAATACAATTTCCCCAAAAGTGAAAAATTATAAATTCACCTGTCAACCTGAGGTTATAACTTTAGTCTTACGTTTCAGCTGTTTAAGTTCACATGAACAATGAAGCAGAATTTGAAAAACTCATAATTGCTATAATTTGCATCAAAATTTAAGGTGTTATTTTTATATCCTATTACTATGAAAATATTTATCATTCAGTTGATATATGAATATTATAATGTTTTCTAAGCCAAACAGGGATAGAAGAATGAAAAGATAACAGATTTTGGAGTAGGTCTGATCTAAGTTTTGTCACTTACCAACAGCATAACCTTAGATATTAAGTGTGTGTGGGGGGGGGGGGGAGAAGGGAGATTGAAACCAGGTAGAATCTACCTCTGAGCTACACCTCCAGTCCTATTTTATTTTTTACCTTGAAACAGGGCCTCATTAGTTAAAGTGCACTTGTCTTGAACCTGTGATCCTCCTTACTTCAGCCTCCCAAGTACTGCGATTACAGGCATGCACCAACTGTGCTCAGTTAGATATGTTATTTAACCTCAAATAAGTTTCAGCTCAGTTAACAGAAATTACCTTGCAGGCAGATGTGAGAATTAAAAATAATATATGTAAAATATACACAGGGACTGACTCATAACAACTCAATAAATCAAAGATATTATTAGAATATAAGGATTGTATTTTAACTTCCTCTAAAGCACACTGAAGATTTCCTGACAATCAAATTCCAAATACAGATTCGTTTGGGAGACAGTAACAGAAAAAAAATGTGACCATTTCTCACATTATAAAAGAACTGTAACAAATGTTTGAAAGGAATCAGTGAATAATACTTGGACAAAACCATTTTGTAGTTCAGTAAACTCAATATTCAAGATACTCTCTAAACTCCTGCTACACTAGGAAATGCTTTCAGGTACACTAAAATCTGAGTTTCTACCAAAAGAACTTGGGGGGGCACCAAGTGCTGTGTGCATGTCCACATGACTTACATTATGATGTGAGACTATAATGCACCAATAAAAGCACATTATTAAAAAAAATAAAGTATAGAACAAAGTACAAGACTTTGAGAAAAAAACACAAGAAATAGTTTGCAATATTTTTCTGCAATCAAAATTGAGTGAATTTAAGAACTTAAAAAAAAAAAAAAACTTATGAGAGGACTGGGACTGTAGCTCAGTAGCAGATCACTTACCTAGCATGCTTGAGGTCCTGTTTTTTTATCCCTCCCCGCACCCCCCCCCAAAAAACCCAAAAAGAACTGAAAAAAGTCACATTAAGTCCATTAACCAAACATTATTATGATGTTAACAGGATGAAACTCAGAGATAACAACAATTAGAAATGCAATAAATGAACTTACCTGAGGTGTCTCATGGCCTTTTCTACTGTAATTCTGTATGAAGTCCACAAGGCCATGAACCACTGTTTTAACTGCTACCATTGCATTTTCTAACTGCTCCCAAGTTGGTGAAACAGCATCTAAAATAAGCACCAAAGGGATGGGGTGGGGGAAGAATAGATTAGTAGTAATTCCTATTGTGTTATTTACCTCAAAGATAGATAAAGTATATAAGCATTTGAGCATTTTCCCACATACCTGGATTAGGGTCTATGTTGGCAAGAAGCTCTAAATGAGGCCTCAGTCTATTTAAGTTAGCTGGGTCACCTGTCCGTTGCAAAACAATTGTCAGTTCCTGGACACTCTTTGCAAATGATTCTGGAGACTGCAGCTAACAAACAGAAAAGAGAATGTTTTTTTATCTGTTTTTTATGATACATCTATTTTCTTTCTTTTTTTTTTCTTCTTGCGGTACTGGGGATTGAACTCAGGGGCATTCAACCTCCGAGCTATACCCCCAGCCCTATTTTTTATTCTTCGTTTTGAAACAAGGTCTTACTAAGTTGCAGAGTGCCTCACTAGGTAGCTGAGGCTGGCCGTGAACCCGGATCCTCTGGTCTCAGCCTCCCAAATGCTAGGATTACAAGGGTATGCTACCATGCCTGGCTGATACATCTATTCTCTTTCTTTTTTTTTTTTTTTTTTTTTTTGTACTGGGGATTGAATTCGGGGGCATTCTACCTCCGAGTTATACCCCCAGCCCTATTTTTTATTCTTTATTTTGAAACCGAGTCTCACTAAGTTGCAGAGTGCCTCACTAGGTAGCTGAGGCTGGCCGCGAACCCGGATCCTCTGGTCTCAGCCTCCCAAATGCTGGGATTACAAGCGTGCGCCACCATGCCTGGCTGATATATCTATTTTCAAATGCTTTCAACTGATTAGCTAATTAATAGGTTTTCTTTGTGGGTGTGGGTATGGCACTGGGGATTGAACCCATAGGCAGTCTACCTCCAAGCCACACCCCTAGCCCTATTTTATTTTTTGAAACAGGGCCTCACTAAGTTACTGAGGCTAGCTGCAAACCTGTGATCCTCCTGTTTCAGCCTCCCAAGTACTGGGATTACAGGTGTTTGCCAACATGCCTGGATCTACTTAATAGTTTTTCAAGTGTCTTCAGATTCCATAGTAGGAGTATCAGTGATGAAGTAAATTTCACCTCAGAATCTGCCCTATGAAATTCATCATTAGACACTTGAAAAACATACTCATAAACTGTATTAGCTCTCTGGGGTCAGAATGTAGATAAACTTGAGACTTTGTAAGACCAGCTGCTTTTATGCTAATCTGTATTTTCTTGACTGTTATATTCTTTAGTTTATTTGGAAAGCTAAAATAAAAATTAAAAAAAGTTTATTTGGAAGAATCTGATATGTAAATACACAGAAATCACCAATTATATGTCTCTTTATCCCCTTAAAAATAGTTAATCCTTGACATACAATGGTCTGACTTAGGACTTTTTGACTTTACAATGGTGTGAAAGCAATTCACATTAAGTAGAAATGGTATTTCAAATTGTGAATTTGATCTTTTCCCAGGGTAGTGATATTCAGTATGATACTCTCACAATGCTAGGCATCAGCAGTGAATCTTAGGTCTCAGTCAGCAACCTTATCATAAGGGTAAACAGCTGCAGTAGACCACGTTGCATTTTCTTTTTTTTTTTTTTTTTTTTCAGTACTGGGGATTGAACTCAGGGGCATTCTACCTCCGAGCTATTCCCCCAGCCCTATTTTTTATTCTTTATTTTTGAAACCGGGTCTCACTAAGTTGCGGAGTGCCTCACTAGGTAGCTGAGGCTGGCATCGAACCCGGATCCTCCGGTCTCAGCCTCCCGAATGCTGGGATTACAAGAGTGCGCCACCACGCCCGGCTCACCACGTTGCATTTTCAACCTAGGTGGGTTTATTGGGAGTGAGTAGAGGAGCATCTGTATTCCAACACTATTCAATGTAGCAGCAATGGTATAAAATCACCTCTAATTTCACAAACCTTATCAATGATAGACTGCATGTGTGATTTATGAGCCAAGTCACCATATAAAAGCGAGGACCACTGCTCTGGTGAGATGCGAAGTCCCGCCTCCATAGCAATGTGAACAATCTGGGCATCGTGCTCTCTGCGCAGCGCCTCGTAACTCCGAAACTCCTCCTTCAGCTGCATCAGGGAAGAGTCTTCGTCTCTTTTGGTAACCTAAAAAAACAGAAAAGAGAAAAATAAAACTTGTCAGAATTGGTTGGCTCTTTCCCCCACAATCAATTAATTTACTTTTTGGGGGAAGTGAGAAGGCACATACTACATAAGGTACATGCAAAGATAAGATAATATCCTCACAGTAATCCCTTTTTGGAAAAAACAGAATTTATATAATTATAGTTGGTGTCTTCAACAAGTTTAGCAGATGGCAGGGAAGAATGACTTGCAAACAGAAAATTAATAGGTTTTCAAGTGTCTTCAGATTCCACAGTAGCATTTATCAGTGATGATGTAAATTTTCACCTCAGAATCTGCCCTATGAAACTCATCATTAGACACTTAGAAAACATATTCATAAGCTGTATTAGCTCTCTGGGTTCGGAATGTAGATAAACTTGAGACTTTGTAAGACTAGCTATTACAAGGCTGACAACACAGAGGAAAGGCAATTATATCTGACTGGTAAGGAGAGGGAAGTGGTTACAGAAAAGGCTCCCAGCTAAAGTCTACATGAATGACATTTTGAAGAATAAAAGACCTCCATGCAAAGAGGGGTGAGGAAAAGAACTCTAAAAGAGAGGCAAGAGAGAGATAGAAAGAGAAAGACAAAAGTAAACCCCCAAAGATCCAGAGGCTGGTCTCACTAAGCAAGATATATGACACAGTGTGATCCCTAGGTCAGCGTAAGCATCTAAGTAATTAAGGACACAAGTGGTTAACAAAGTCTCATCCTATAAAAATGCTAAGATTCATCAATGAACTGTGAAGTTATGCTCTCAGGTCTACTGAATCAGAATCCTAGGATTCAACCACTTAATTAAAAAATTTAACACTGGGTATGGTGGCGCATGCTTGTAATCCCAGTACTTGGGAGGCTGAGACAGGAGGACTGAAGGTTCACAGCCAGCCTCAGCTACTTAGTGAGGCTCTGCAATTTAGTGAGACCCTGTTTCAAAAATAAAGAATAAAAAATAAGGCTGAGGTACATGTAGCTTGGAGGTAGAATGCCTCTGAGTTTTTTCCCCAGTACTGCAAATAAATAAATAAATAAATAAATAAATAAATAAATAAATAAATAAATAACAAATAATAAGTATATATGAATGTTCAAATCCCACCTCAAATAAACTCAGTAAGAATCCCTGGGATAAAGCTCAAAAATGTATACTTTCTTTTCCTTTTGAATGTATACTTTTAAAAGCTCCATAGTTGACTCTGACTGTATCTTCAATTGAAAACCACTGAATTAAAAATTAGCATCATTAATTCTTATTTTAATTCCATGCTAACATGCAAAAGTTATTCTTATTTGTGTGTGTGTGGTACTGAGGATAAAACCCAGGAGCATTCTACCTCTGATCTACATCCTCAAGATGTATGTGTGTGTGTAGGGGGGGAAGGGGGGGCAGGGGAAGCCCGCATATGCACCTAGCTAAATTCAAGATTCTCCTGTCTCAGCCTTCCAAGTACTGAGATTCTGGGATTATAGGCATGCATCACGACACCTGGCTAAGTTTGATTCTCTTTACAAGAAAATATTTACCAACATGAGAATTCAAGACATTCAAGAACTGCATTACTGCCAGGCGTGGTGGCGCACCCTTGTAATCCCAGCATTTGGGAGACTGAGACCGGAGGATCCGGGTTTGCCGCCAGCCTCAGCTACCTAGTGAGGCACTCCACAACTTAGTGAGACCCTGTTTCAAAAGAAAGAATTAAAAATAGGGCTGGGGATGTAGCTTGGAGGTAGAATGCCCCTGAGTTCAATCCCCAGTACCGCAGGGAAAAAAAAAAAAAAAAAGAATTGCATCACTCATTAACAAAACTATTAATCTGTTACATGTGATCTTGGTTGGGGTGATCTTCATTCTGAGGAAAGAATCTACTACGCACCTTCATAAATTCAAGTTTGGTTTTCTTTTCTTGTGTATGTTTATGGTCCTTGGGATTGAACGCAGCGGCATTTTACCGCTGAGGTACCCTCCCAGACCGATTTTATTTTGAAACAGGGTCTCACTAAGTTGCAGAGGACCTCACTAAGTTGCTGAGGCTGGCATGAACTATGATCTTTCTGTTTCAATCTCCCAAGTACTGAGATTTCAAGCATGTGCCATCATGCCTGGCTTCCATTTTCTGTTTTTTGGCACTAGGGATTGAACTCAGAGGCCTTCTACTTCTGAGCTATACCCCAAGCCCTATTTTATTTTAATTTTGAAATAGGGTCTTGCTAAATTGCTGAGACTGACTTCAAACCTGCAGTCTGCTGGCCTTAGTTTCCCAAATATACTGGGATTACAGTAGTATGCGACTGTGCAGGGCTTTTGAAAACATTTTTTTTTTTTTTTGGTGGTTCTGGGGATTGAACCTGGAGGCATTCTACCTCTAAGCTACAACTCCAGCAGCCTCATTTTTTATTTGAAATAGGGTCTAAGTTGTGGAGTGCCTCAATAAATTGCTGAGGCTGGCCTTGAACCTGTGATCCTTCTGTCTCAGTCTTCTAAGTACTGAGATTACATGCATGTGCCACTGCACCTGGCTTGGAACCACATTTTAAAACAAAAACACATACAAAATATACAGTGGTGCAATCTAAATTTTTCATTTTCTTGTCATCACTAAAATAATATAAACCATTTTCAGATTTAAAACTTTAATGACTACGAAAATAAGAAAAAAATAATATGTGATTAGGAAGTTTACCTACTTTTCTGAAGTTTTCAATATAGTTTCTGACTCCCTTTTAAGATGTTTAATGTAGAGCCAGGCATGGTGGCGCATGCTTGTAATCCCAGCATTCCGGAGGCTGAGACCAGAGGATCCGGGTTCGCAGTCAGCCTCAGCTACCTAGTGAGGCACTCCGCAACTTAGTGAGACTCGGTTTCAAAATAAAGAATAAAAAATAGGGCTGGGGGTATAGCTCGGAGGTAGAATCCCCCTGAGTTCAATCCTTAGTACCGCAAAAAAAAAAAAGATGTTTAATGTAAATAAATTACGCTTCTTTATTCCACTTTTACAATTTTTCCTGGGAAGGGCCAAAAGTTTACCAAACTTTTCTTATGTTCTGTTCTGTGTTATTTAAACCAGTAAGTAGCAGGTATTTGGTACCACAGATGTAACTAATGCAACAGGAAAATTTATTTTCCTCCCAACTTTTGTGAGCATTCTGCATATTTGGGGCCACTAGACTGGCTGACTTGAATTCAAGGTCTGTTTCACACAGACTCATGTAATCATTAGAGTTGCGTAATGGTTACCTTAAAACAAGAAGCTCGATACAGTAGTTGCACAACATGACCAATGCTTGTTTTTGATGCCTGAGGAAATCGGGGTTCCAGTCTTTGCACAACAAAAAGTACCAGAACTTTCCTTGAGAGAGCAGAACCATCTTCTAATGCCAGCAACACGAGCTTCAAGGCCTCTTCTTGCATAGCTAGAAGCATTAAAGGAATTTAAGTTCATTATCCTGCAGATTATGTCTGTCAAAGGCATCTTGGGATACTAGTTTATGGTGGTGCATTATTCAAAATTTATTTATTAACCAGGTGTGGGGGCACACACTTATAATCGCAGTACTTGGGAGGCTGAGACAAGAGGATCACAGGTTTGCAATCAGCTTCAGCAACTCAGTGAGGCTGCCCACAACTTAGTGAGACCCTGTTTCAAAATAAAGAATAAAAAATGGGGCTGGGGTTCAAGCTCAGAGGTAAAATGCCTGGGTACAATCCCCAGTGCAGCAAAAAAAAAAAAAAGAACAAAATTATTCATTTAAGTATGAATGAATGAAACCAGGGGCATTCTACCCCCACCAACCTCCCTTTTTTTGTGTGTATATGGTACTGGAGATTGATCCCCAGGGCATTCTACCTCAGAGCTATACTTCCAGCCAGATTTTATTTTTAATTTTGAAATAGGATCTCATTAAATTGCAGAATTTCAGGTACTTGTTGGCGATCTGTGTCTCTTCTTTGGGGGATAAGTCCTTTGCCCACTTTTAAAGAGGGCTATTTTTTTGTTTTTGAGTTGTAGAATAAATATCTTATATGTAAGCTAGTACTTCTTAGCCTAAGTTAAGTAAACATGAGGAAATATTCAAAGGTAACATTCTTTTTTGTGTGTGTATGTGGTACTGGGAATTAAACCCAGGGGCCTTCTACCTCTGAGCTATATCCCAGCCCTATTTTACTTTTTATTTTGAAACAGGGTCTCTGTAAAGTTGCTGAGAGTCTCAGTAGGTTGCTAAGACAGCCCTCAAGCCTACAATCTTCCTGTCTCAGCCTCCAAAGTAAAGGGATTATAGGCATATATCACCATGTCTGGCTCCAAAGGTAACACTTTTTTTTTGGTACTGGGGATTGAACTCAGGGGCATTTGACCTCCGAAATACATCCCCAATCCTATTTTATTTTAGTTTGAAACAAGGTCTCGCTAGATTGATTAGAGTCTCATTAGTTGCTGAGGCTATCCTCAAACCTGAGATCGTCCTGTCTCAGTCTCCCAAGTACTGGGATTACAAGTGTGCCACTACACCCAGCTAAAAGGATTAAATTGTATAAAAATGTGAATTAAAAAAATATTTTTAGCCAGGTATGTTGGCACACACCTGTAGCCCCAGTACTTGGAATGCTAAGACAGGAGGATCATGGGTTCAAGGACAGCCTCAGAAACTTAGGGAGGCTCTGGGCAACTTAGGGAGATCCTATTTCCAAATAAAAAATAAAATAAGGCTGAGGTTGTAGCTTGGAAGTAAAATGCTCCTGGATTTAATCCCCAGCACCCCCCCCCACACACACACATACACACCTTAAAGTTTACGTAATGGAAAGTTTTAAACAAAAGAGTAGAGCTAAAATGTACCCATAACACAGCCATTGTAAGGTGAACTTCTCCTACTTTTCTACTATGTTCTGGCTGGAGTATTTGGAAGTTAAGTCCCAGACAATATTACTTTATCATTAAATACTTTAGTATGCATTTCTCTCTCTTGTTTTTTTTTTTTTGTGTGTGTGTGTGTGTGTGTGTGGTACTGGGGATTGAACCCAGTAGCATTCTACCTCTGAGCTATACCCCTAGACCTATTTTTTATTCTTTATTTTGAAACAAGGTATCACTAAATTGCAGAGGGCCTCTTGAACCTATGATCCTCCAGTCTCACCCTCCTAAGTACTAGGATTACAAGTGTGCTCCACCAAGCCCTGCTTAGTATGTATTTCTAATAGGTAAGGCTTTAAAAAAATTTAACATAAGATCATTATCATACCTAAATAAAATATATTTACTTGTTATAATCTAATACCTAGTTCATGTTGTATTTTTTCCATTTTCACAAAATGTCTTTTGTCAAATAATCCACATGTTGCTTTTAGTCAAAGTCACCTTTACTTTTTGTGTTTACATTTTTTTTTTCCCCCCTCGGAGGCATTTTACCTCCAAACTACACCCCTCAGCCCTATTTTATTCTTTATTTTGAAATAGTGTCTCACTAAGTTGCAGAGGGCCTCACTAAGTAGCTGAGGCTGGCCACGAACACTGGATCCTCCTATCTCATCCTCCTGAGTACTGGGATTACAAGTATGCGCCATCATGCGTGGCTTAAAAAATTTAATAAATAAAACAAAAAACATTACACTAGTTTCCCACCACACTCTATCCTCCTATTTAAAAGAAAGTTCATTTAGCCAGGCATAGTGGCACATGACTGTAATCCCAGTACTTGGAGGCTCAGACAAGAGGACCATAGGTTTGAGGTCAGCCTCAGCAACTTAGTGAGACCCTGTTTCAAAATAACAAATTAAAAACAGGACAGGGGGTGTAGCTCAGAGGTAGAATGCCCAAGTTCAATCCCCAGTAGCACAAAAACAAAACATTAAAGGCCTGGAGGTGTAGCAAAGAGATAGAATGTCCCTGGGTTCAATTCCCAGTACCAAAAAAAAAAAAAAAAAAACAAGAAAGAAGAGAAGGGAATCTAGTCTTTTCATTTGTTGAAGAGACAATGATTTTCCTAAAGAATCTCCCTCATTTTATGTCTGGCTAACTACTTGGGAGTATTTTTAAACATGTTCCTCCAGCTTCCATCAGGTACATTGGAAGCTTGATTAGATTGTTACTGAGGCTACTTCTGAAGCTGTCCTGGAACCAACAATCCTGCCTCAGCCTCTCAAGTACTGGGATTACAGGCTTGTGTCACCACACCTGGCTGTTTAATGGTTTTAAAATAACAAAACCAGTAGAAGAATATATATGAACACTGAAGGTAATCAAGGATTTATACAAGCCGGGCGTGGTGGCGCACGCTTGTAATCCCAGCATTCGGGAGGCTGAGACCGGAGGATCCGGGTTCGCGGCCAGCCTCAGCTACCTAGTGAGGCACTCTGCAACTTAGTGAGACCTGGTTTCAAAAAAATAAAGAATAAAAAATAGGGCTGGGGGTATAGCTCGGAGGTAGAATGCCCCTGAGTTCAATCCCCAGTACCGCAAAAAAATAAAAAAAAAAAAAAAAAAAAAAGGATTTATACACTCCACTAAAGATGTAAAAGTCAAAATAGTGTGTTCTAAAGGCACCTCAATTATACCAAATTCATTTTAGCTTTCTATTTTTACTTTTAAATCTTTTATTATTGTTATCATTATCATTTTAGTGCTTAGGATCAAATCCAGGGCCTTACACATGCTGGACAAGCACTCTAACACTGACCTATGCCCCCACCCCCTTAGCTTTAAGTTTTATGTACTACTTTGTTTTAATCATTTTGATTTAAATTTGTTTTATAGTTACATGAAACATTTATATTGTCCCAAACTACAAAACAGATAATCACCAAGGTCTAGCTTCTTTATTCTTTTCTGCTTTCTCTTGGTTCCTCCCTTCTCTGTATAAATTTTGTTTGTGGGGGTGGGGGGATGCTGGGTTTGAACCAAGGGGCATTTTACCTTCAAACTGCATCCCCAGCCCTATTTTATTTACCTTCTGAAAAAGGGTCTCGCTAGGTTAATGAGAGTCTCACTGCTTGCTGAGACTGTCCTAGAACCTACAATCCTCCTGTCTCAGCCTCCCACGTACTGGGATTACAAGTGTGCACCATCACACATGGCTTTATTTTTTTTCGAAACAGGGTCTTGTTATGTAGGTAAGAGCTAAGTTGCTGAGGCTAGCTTCAAAACTGTGATTCTCCTGTCTCAGCCTTCCAAGTACTAGATTTACAAGCAAGTGCCACCATGCCTGTCTTCCATATGATTTCATTAATTTGTTTTTCTTATACTCTTTCTTTTGAAAAATTTAAACAAAATAAATAGAAAATGTTGTGCCTTTCTCCTTTTCTTATATAGAAGGTACTATTGTTAAGTACACTATGCTGCATTTTGCTTTTATTATTTAACTTATCAACATGTCTGGAGGACACACTCTAGCAGAATATATACATCTTCCTCATTTGTTTCAACAGTTGCATAGTGCTTCACTGTAAGGCAATACTAGTTTATTAAACCAGTACTTTTATTATAGATGTTCAGATTGCTTCCAAATATTTGCCATTACAAATAATGCTCAATAACTATGCGTTTTGTACTTTTTCTTTGCTCTTTAGTATAGACTCCTAGAAGTGGGACTGCTTAGCCAAAGTGTAAATTCTGAGGTGTTTTTGTAGATGTTGCAAAATTCCTCTCTTTAGAAGTTTATTCTAGCTAGGCGTGGAAGTGTATGCTTGTAATCCCAGCACTTGGGAGGCTGAGACAGGAACACGGCAGGTTTGAGGCCAGTCTCAGCAATTTAGTGAGATCATGTTTCAAAATTAAAAAAATACTTAAAAAGGGCTATGGGTATAGCTAGAAGGTAAAATGTCCCTGGGTTCAATCTGCAGCAAAGAAATAAGCACACAAAGTTTATTCCACATGGGAAATTCCTATCATTACTGGATCAAATTATTTGTTTCCCCACAATTCAATTAACAGCATATATTGTCAAACTTTTGAGTTCTGTCAATATAAGGTGAGAAATAATATCCCAGTATAATTTTAATGTATATTCCTCTTAATAAGTTAAAGACTGAGTACCTTTATATATGTTTGCAGCCATTTGCATTACAGTTTTCTTATGAATTATATCTTTTGTGAATTTTTCCAATTAAGTTGCCAGTCTTTTTCTTCTGGGGAAAAAACCTTTTTTTTTTTTTTTAAATGGTACTGAAGATTGAAGAGGAGAGTACTCTTCTACCACTAAGCTATATCCTTATTATTTTCTTTTTTTTGAGACAGGTCCTCATTCAATTGCCCAGGCTGGCCTCGAAATGCCAATCCTTAAGCCATGCATGATGGTGCTTGCTTGTAATCTCAGTACTTGGGAGGCTGAGGCAGGAGGACTGCAGGTTCAAAGCCAACCTTAGCAAGGAGTGAGACTCTCATCAACCTAGTGAGACCCTGTTTCCAAATAAGAAATAAATTTGGCTGTGAGTGTAGCTTGAAAGTAGAATGCCTACCTAGTGAGGCACTCCGCAACTTAGTGAGACTCGGTTTCAAAATAAAGAATAAAAAATAGGGCTGGGGGTATAGCTCAGAGGTAGAATGCCCCTGAGTTCAATCCCCAGTACCGCAAAAAAAAAAAAAAAAAGGAAAGTAGAATGCCTCTGGGTTCAATCCCTAAGCCCCCCCCCCCCCAAAAAAAGAAATTCCAATCCTTTTGCCTACAGATCCTGAGTTACTGAGAATACCTTCAAAATTTCTGGAAGGACCTTACATATTAGGTATATTAGCCTCTATATATAATTTGCAAATATTTTCCCCCGTTTGTCATGTCTTTATGATTTTTTATGATGTAAATTAAGCACAAAATCATATAACCAAGTATCAATCTTTTGCCCTGTTGCATCTAGATTTTAAGTCATATTTAAACAAGTGCCCCCTACTCCCAAGTTATAAAAGAATTCACTATTTTATTTATTTTTATTTTTTGGTACTGAGGATTGAACCCAGGGGCATTCTGCCTTTGAGCTACATTCTCAGCCCCATTTTATTTTGAAATGGTCTCACCAAGTTGTGGAAAGCCTCACTAAGTTACTGAGGCTGGCCGTGAATCTGTAATTCTTTTGTCTCAGCCTCCCAAGTACTGGGATTACAAGCATGTGCCACCATGCCAGACTTTATTTGTTTTTATTACTTGTACAACTTATTATTTTTTGTACGAGGTATTGAACTCAGGCATTCTGAGCCACACCCCCAGCCCTTTTTATTTTGAAGAAGGGTCTTGCTAAATTGCTGAGGCTGACATTAAATCAAGGGTCTTCCTGTCTCAGCCTCCCAAGTGCTGAGATTACAAGTGTGTGTCACCAGGCCTGGCACAACTTACTTGCTTTGTATGTGATACAGGGGATTGAACCCAGTGGCATTCTACCTCCAAGCTACATCCCCAGCCGTATTTTATTTATTTATTTTGAAACAGGGCTTCACTAGGTTAATGAGAGAGACTCACTACTTGTTGAGGCTGTCTTTGAACCTGCAACCCTCCTGTCTCAGCCTCCCAAGTACTTGGATTATAGTGATTGCCACCATGCCTAGTTATGACTTACTTTCTAATTACAAATATTTCTGAACAATTTATAGTTTAAGTAGTAATAGAGTATAAGGAATGCATTCAATTTTATCTTTTCTCACATGTTGGGTTGTTCCACGGCTACTTATTAAAAATGTTTCCTTCACAAAATTAACCTCTACTCAAACTACAGTTCTAAATCAAAAAGGTAGAGCCGGGCGTGGTGGCGCATGCTTGTAATCCCAGCATTCGGGAGGCTGAGACTGGAGGATCCGGGTTCGCGACCAGCCTCAGCTACCTAGTGAGGCACTCCGCAACTTAGTGAGACTCGGTTTCAAAATAAAGAATAAATCAGAAAGGTAAAACAAAGCTTTTAGAAGAAACACAGGCTAACAATTCATAACCTTGGCATAAAATTTATTTTAAACAGAACATAGACAGCACTAGCCATAAAGGAATTATCCCCTGGTGGTTTTGATATAATTTTTATGTTTTCCAAGTTTTAGAAACAGTCAACAGCCGGGTGTGATGGTGTACACTTGTAATTCCAGTGTTTGGGAGTTTGAGACAGGAGGATCGCACAGGTTCGGGGTCAGCCTCAGCTACTTAGCGAGGCCCTCCACAACTTAGTAAGAACCTGTTTCAAAAAAAAAGAATAAAATAGGGCTGGGTATGTGGCTCAGAGGTAGAATGCCCGGGTTCAGTCTCCAGTATTTCACACACAAAAAATAAATAAAATTTCTAACTTCTTTTGCAGGGTATTCTACCACTGAGACACATCCCCAGCCTTTTTCATTTTTTATTTTGAGACAGGGTCTCACTAAATTGCCAAGGCTAGCCTCAATCTTGTGATCCTCCTGCCTTAGCCTCCCTAAAACCTGGGGGGTTATAAGAATGTACCACTGTGAAGTTTTGTTATTTCCCCTCCAGACCAAAAAAATTAAAAAGTTTAACTGTTCCTTGACTGACTTCCTTAGTAATCTTAGGCCTTTTTCTAACTCAATTTTCTAATTTGTAAAACTGTAGACAAGTCACCTCTCTTGGTATTTTCTAAAATACCAAACACTCCAGGTTCTCAAAGTAGGCAATACTGCCCCCACCAGGGGCTGAGCCAAACTACAGAAGATACATATAAGAATACAAATTTGCCACTGTAGCTTTCTGTTTATTCCTTTCTAGATTTCTGCAGGGCATAGTGGCACATGATTGTAATCCTAGCACTTGGGAGGCTGAGACAGGAAGATCGCAGGTTTAAGGACAGCCTCAGTAAGTAGCAGACTCTCATCAATCTGGTGAAACCTTGCTTCAAAATAAAAATTATAAAATAGGGCTAGGGGTGTAGCTTGGAGGTAGAATGCCTGAGTTCAATCCCTAGTAACACACACACACACACACACACACACACACACACACACACACACACAAATAAAATAAATTAATAAGGAAAGTAGATTTCCTGAGGGGTGCTGGGTAATTGTTTTTTGGAAAAGGGGTGGTAAGTCAAATAACTTTGGTAATCTCTGGGCTATAATACAAATTATGATTAATAAGAACTTTATCTTCAGTCAGACACAGTGGTACACACCTGTAATCCCAATACTTGGGAAGCTGAGACAGGAGGATCGCAGGTTTGAGGATAGCCTCAGTAATTTAGTGAGACTCTCATCAATTAGTAAGACCCTGTTTCAAAATAAAAAGGGGCTTGGGATATCGCTCAAAGGGAAGAATGCCCCTGGATTCGATCCCCAGTACCATCAAAAACAACAAGAACAACAAAAAGAACTTTAATTAGGTCAAGACATATATATAAATAAAGATGAGTTGAAGTATCAGGATTTTTACCTTAGAAATGGGCCCCTCAAACCCTGACAACCAATAAAAAAGATAAGACAGTCATCTGTCTCACCTGGTCCTAGAAACTGGCATCCTCGAGCCCTGACAGCAGCCCACAGATTAGCCGACAACTGCTGAGGGTTCTGGTGCTGTAGGATCAGTTCTGTTACAGTTCTCTCTCCAAGTGAACGGGCTGCTCGCATGGCTCTGACACGACCTTCTTCCTCCACCAGTTGACAGTTTACAAGTGTCACCAGTTTCCTTTGCATTGGACGGCTCAGGGCACTCTGGTTCAAACTAGCCACACCTTTAAGAAAAGAGAAATGAGTGGAACTAAAGGCTTTTCAATAAAAAAGACAAATCAATTTTCATTATCTATACTTAACTATTAAACCACATCTCCTACTGAGTTCCTTGTAAGGTACTTTTATTTTTCTAACAAGTACTCATTCTGTTTATTACTATTTATATTAATAAGAAGGCTAATTTTTAGTTATTTCAGATTTTATTTAGGTACCTTGCTCTCTGCATTGTATGTGGATTTATTTACTCTGCTTATCATCTTTTCCAAAGCAATAGAAGGTAAATTTAAGAATGATTAAATGAAAATTTTAACATAAAAGTAATGATTTCTAATATTTTTTGGTGGTGCCACTGGGGATTGAACCCAAAGGCATTCTACCTCTGAGCTACACCCCCAGCCCTATTTTATCTGCAAACAGGGTCTCACTAAGTTGCGAAGGGCCTCACTATGTTGCTGAGACTGGCTGCAAACTTGAGATCCTCCTGTCTCAGCCTCCCAAGTACTGGGATTACAGGTGTGTGCCACTGTGCCTGGCGATACTAATTTTTTTTGTTGTTGTTGTACAATGAGACATTTAGAACATTGCTTAATGGTGAGTTCTTGCATCCTATTCCAATGAACTCACTCAGGGACTATTGCTTCAGCAATTCTCCCCTCTCCCATATCATCTATTTTTCTCTCTCTGATCATTTCCATCAGAATACAATAAAAATAAGTAAACTGCTATCCATCTTAAAAAAATAAATAAGGGCTAGGGATGTAGCTCAGTGGTACAGCATTTGCCTAGCACAAGCAAGGCCCTGGTTTTGATCCCCAGTATTGCAATAAAGAAATAAAAACAAATGAATAGATCTTTTCAGTGATACTTCTTTTTCTACCAGTGGTGCCCCATTTGTACCACTCTTTCGTAACAAACCTTCTAGGTTTTCTAAGCTCACTACTTCTAATTCCTTGCTTCATAATCTCTAAAACCTATTTCAATTTACCGGTATCTCTCTTCTCTTTCTCTCTTTTTTTTTGGGGGGGGGGGGTATTAAAGATTGAACTCAGAAGCATTCTACCTCCAAACCACATCCCCAGCCCTATTTTATTTTTTGTTTTGAAACAAAGTCTTGCAATTGCTGAGGGACCTTAATAAATTGTTGAGATTGAATTCAAACCTGTGATCCTCCTATCTTAGCCTCCCAAGTACTTGGACTACAGGTATGCCACCAAGCTGCCACTATCTCTTGATCAAAACTACTGTTATCAAGACAATTTTCTCTACTTTGTTATTTCTCAGTGCTTATCTTATTTGACTTTTCCAATGGCATTCAACATAGATGATTATTCTTTAATCTTTTGAATACTTTATTTGGTTTCCAGAATGTTTCATTCCCTTGGTTTTCTTCTTTACTTCTGGTCTTCTTTGCTGATTTCATCTTTTTCTCTGACCTCTAAATGTTAAAGGACCTAAAGCCCCAGTTTATTTCTCTTATCTAAACTCATTGCTAACGTGATATCATCCAGTCTCATTGCTTGAAATGCTATCCATACTCCAGTGACTCCCAAAATTACACCTCCTAGACCTTATCCTTTAACACAAAAACTCATAAATCCACTGATTATTCAGTATTAAAATTCTCAAACTTGCAGAGTACTTGGGAGGCTGAGGTAGGAGGACTGCAAATTCAAGGATAACCTAAGAAACTCATCCAGGGAGGACCTCAGCAACTTAGTGAGACCCTGTTCATAGCTATGAACCTTCCAACAGCCTCTAAAACTATCATTCTGCTTTTACACTAGTACTTCTATACTGAATTCTCAACAGAGGAGCCAGATTTAACATTAGTCATATTGTCACCTCCCTGTTCATACCCCAGCAATGACTCCCCAAATTTACTCAGAGTCGAAGTTTGTCTTTAAATGGGCTGGTAAGCCTGTACATCTAGCCCTCTTCATTCTCATCTTATCTCATACTGTTATTCTCTTCTCTCATTTCCCTCCAGGCACATTCTCCTCTTGCTTTTCTTTGAAAATAATGCATGTCCTGAGGACTCTGCACTGGCTCTTCCCTCTGCCTTTGACACTCTTTATACAGAAACCACATGGTTAACTATCTCACCTCTTTTACTTCAAGTTGAAAATTCATCTTCCTAAAAGGCCTATAACCACATATTCTTTTTTGGGGGGTACTGGGTATTGAACCCAGGGGCATTTTATCTCCAAGGTACACCACTAGGCCTTTTTTTCAAAAAATTTTTAAACAGTCTCACTAAGTTGCTGAGGCTAACTTCAAACCTGTGCTACTCCTGTCTCAGCCTCCCAAGTGTTGGGATTATAGGCATGCACCACTACCACTGGCTAGACATTCTTTGAGAAATTGTACTCAGCCACTTGTAATCTCAGTACTTGGGAGGCAAAGACAAGAGGATTCCAACAGGTTCAAAGTCAGCCTCGGCAATCCAGTGAGACCTTATTTCAAAATAAGAAATAAAATCAGGCTGCAGGTATAGCTTGGAGACATAATATCTCTGGGTTCAATCCCCAGTATCAAAAACAAAAAAAATGCAAACTATCCTTCTCCCCTTATCTTGACATTTCTGATCCATTTAGCTGTATTTTTTAAAAATAACAATTATCACACTAAATAATCTTTTTTTGTTTGTTTGATACTAGAAATTGAATCCAGGGGTATTCTACCTCTTAGTTATACCCTAGACCTATTGTTTTTGTTTGTTTTCAAACAGGGTCTTACTAAATTGCTGAGTCTCACCAAGATGCTGAGGCTGTCCTCAAACCTGTAATCCTCTTGTTTTGTTTTAGCCCCCCAAAACCTGGGATTACAGGTGTGTGACACTGTGCCTCACGTAATCTGCTTAATTATACTAATTGCTTATTAAAAGGTTTTCCCTTTTCTAAAATATAAGGGCTATATGTGCTGGTATTGAAAAATAGCTCCGGTATTAACTTCCAATAAAAACATAAAAAGCAGTCAGAGTCTGGGTGCCATGCAGCCACCCAGGCAAGGAGAAACACTGCTTGGCCTGTTACACTCCAGAACTACTCCTCCTCTCTGTCCTTTGTCCTAATGTTAACCCACAGTAAGAATGTAGAGGCAATCAAAGCCTTTAGTCTTAAAAATATGTACAGGCAATCAGTGCTTCTGTTTCCTTCTTCTTCTCTGTGACTTGGTCTTGGTATGGGAAATGTAAACTCCATGTGTTGCTTCAAAGCATCCATAATTGATAGGCAACCAATACAGCCCAATACAGCAGAGGAAGAAAAAGATTATATAACCTCTGTACTTAGTAAGTGTACTGCCCAGAGACAAGTAGGCACCACCTGCATAAGAAGTAAGTTATGAGCCTGTTGTCTTGGTAAAGGTGATAAGAACATACCAATAAAAAACAAAAACAAAAACAAATAACTGTATTTAAGAGCCAGAGTAGGCAGAGAGTTCCATCTTCAAGCTCTTGCCTGCTCTTCTTTTCTTCCCTTTCCATTTCTTTTTTTTTTTTTTTGCGGTACTGGGGATTGAATTCAGGGGCATTCTACCTCCGAGCTATACACTCAGCCCTATTTTTTATTCTTTATTTTGAAACTGAGTCTCACTAAGTTGGTAGCTGAGGCTGGCCGTGAACCTGGATCCTCCAGTCTCAGCCTCCCAAATACTGGGATTACAAGCGTGCGCCACCACACCCGGCCCCTTTCCATTTCTTACTGACTTTGTCATAAAGATCTTATGAAGCTGCAATTGAGCCATCTAACTGTTTCAATTTCCAGCTACTACTTACCATGTGAATGGATGAAAAAGCCCTCAGGGCGGCTACAACCTTAACACTATGAAAATGGAGGAAAGAGCCCTTAGCGCCATCACAACCCTAACACTGTGCAAGGATTGGTGTAATTTTGCATCACTTATTAAAGTATCCCAGGCACCAGGACAGTGGCAGGCAGCTAGTCCATGCTCTTTACTACAAAATAATGACTTCATTATGTTCAATTCCCAATACCACACACACACACAAAAAATACTTGATTAATTAATCGCCTATCAATTATACCTAGAATATGACACTCCGTCGTTACAAAGTGATAAAAAATTTCTATTTTGTCACAGCAATTAAATAATTTATTGCACTTGTACACTCTTTCCCCTAATAAACTGGGCTCCATGAAGGCAATGACGTGAACCACTGGAAGTGTTCCACACTTACATTTACCAAGTACTACTCACCAGTAAAAATGTTTTTTATAAACTTACCTTTTCCTCCACTTAGTGGTTTCAAGTAGAGTGCCAAATCCTCAACACATTTCTTTGCAACCTCATAGTGTTTATTCTCACCTAGATTACTTAACTTTATTGACTGATGATCTGGTACCTAAAAATAAAAAAAATAAAAAAAAATTGAACTCATCCAGCTCATGCAATGCAGTTGTTGAGAATAATCTTGTTGAGTATAATACATTAAAGCCATGTAAGTAAAATTAAAGCCAAACACCTAGCCAAACTGTTTTCCAAAAACCAAGGGTATCATACCTAATAGTAGAAACTAAGTAGATTAATGAAAACAGTTAATAGTATTATATCAATGTTAATTTCTTGGAGTTGATAACTGTGCTATAATTATTAAAGATGTTAACATTAGGGGAACTGTGGAAAGTTATTCAGATCCTCTGTATACTTTTTTTTTTTTTTTTTGCAGCACTGGGGGTTGAACTCAGGGGCATTCTACCTCCGAGCTATACACCCAGTCCTATGTTTTTTTATTCTTTATTTTGAAACAGGGTCTCACTAGCTGAGGCTGGCTTCGAACCCGGATCTTCCGGTCTCAGCCTCCCAAATGCTGGGATTACAAGCGTGCACCACCACGCCCGGCTTGCATACTATTTTTTGCAATAATTTTTATAGAAAAATTTCAATTTCAAAATAAGTATCCCCATCCCCCATAGCAATTAGGACCTCTTTGCCATATTATTTACTTATTAGTTTACAGCTTATGATATGTGCCCCATTGCTACAATGTAAGTACCATGACAGTGTCCTCGAAGGTCAAATTTTTTTTTTTTCGGTACCGGGGATTGAACTCAGGGGCATTCTACCTCCAAGCTATACCCCCAGCCCTATTTTTTATTCTTTATTTTGAAACAGGGTCTCACTAAGTTGCAGAGTGCCTCACTAGGTAGCTGAGGCTGGCCTTGAACCCGGGTCCTCTGGTCTCAGCCTTCCAAATGCTGGGATTACAAGCATGCGCCACCACACACGGCTCAAAGGTCAAAATTTAAAGGACTGCCAACATAGCTCTGTGGTAAAATGCCTGCTTATCTAGTTATGGTGGCACACAGAGACTGAGACAGGAGGATCACAGGTTTGAGGCTAGCCTCAGCAATTTAGCAATGCCCTCAGCAACTTAGTGAGACCTGTTTCAAAGTAAAAAAAAAATAAAATATAATATGTTAGAAGTTGATCAGTAAAAATTATACAGCAAAGATAAAGTGGATTAGAAATGCTGGAGAGGGGTTACAATTTTAATTGGGGTGGTCAAAATAAGCTTCCTTGAGAACATCAACATTTGAATAAAGACTTGAAAGAGGAGAGGGAATGAATGTTCTAGGAAAACTTAACATTCACCACAAAAGCCCTAGATGGAAATATACTTAGCATATGTGAGATCTGGCTAGGAGACCAATGTAAATAGAGATAGTTTTAGATGTGGTTGAAGAGACAAAAGTCATATTGCACAGACCTGTAGATTGTTTAAAGGCCCAAATGAGGTAACATTTATATGGAACATTAACATAATACCTGACCTATAGCAGATGCTAAATAAATGGTAGACAGTACTATTTAAAAAGGTATTTATTAAGCCAGGTGTGGTGGTGCACGCTTGTAATCCCAGCATTTGGGAGGCTGAAACTGGAGGATCCGGGTTTGAGGCCAGCCTCAGCGACCTAGTGAGGCACTCCACAACTTAGTGAGACCCTATTTCAATATAAAGAATAAAAAATAGGGTTTGGGGTATAGCTCAGAGGTAGAATGTCCCTGAGTTCAATCCCCAGTACCCCAAAAATAAATAAATAAATAAAATTTAAAAAAAAATAAAAAGGTATATATTTTATTAGACCTACAATGCCATTGCAGGCAGGCACAATAGCACACACTGGTAATCCCAGAACTTGAGAGGCTGAGTCAGGAGGACCACAGGTTTGAGGACAGCCTCAGAAACTTAGTAAGGCTCTCAGCAACCTAGCAAGACCCTGCCGGCTTCAAAATAGAAAATAAAATAGGGCAGGCAGGCAGCTTAGAAGTAGAATGTCCCTGGGTTCAATAGCCAGTACCACAAAAACAAAATCAATCAATCAAAATAAAAAATAAAATAGGGCTGGGGGTGGGACTCAGAGGCAGAATACCTAATGCCCGAGTTCATTTCCCTGTACCCCCCGCCAAAAAAAGGAAGAAGAGGAAAAGGCCACTGCTTCCAAGAGGCATCATTATTTTTATGCTCCATTAAGGAAAACATGCTGCCAATTAAATTATGTCATTGTCCGTTACAGATGCACCTTGAGTGTCTCTGTATAAAAACACTGAAAATAGATTTTGCACTTTTCAAAGGAAAACTTCAAATATCAAGATACTAATGGAATGGAAGGAATAGTTAATGCTTTAAATTTTCTAATCAGAAAAACCCTTGCTTTCTTGCTTTAATATGTAGTATATGATAAGCAGAATTTCATCTTCTTCCTCACCTGTAAAATGGGGACAATAACTACCTGAAGAACTATGATTAGAATTAGTAATAACAGATACTAAGTATTTAACTAACATAAGTAACAGAGCAGACCTTCATTAAAGTTATTATAAATCTAGGGTCTTCCTCTGATTAGTAATGATTACAGCATGAAATATTCATTCTATAGCACATGTGAATAAGAAACTGTAGAATTTGATACTGACACTCTAGTAATGGGTTTTTCCAGAATAATATGCATACATTTTTAAGAAGAACCCATTTTCTCTTTTATATTATTCTAAATCAACAAAAGTGAAAACAAGGAAGCAAAATATCTTCATCTGCGGGCTCTAATTCATTGGTTTCTGGGCAAAGTATTGATTATATTTCTTTTCACATTACCTAATGAATCAATATTATGTATACATATATAACATAATTCTAAAAATATTTTTCATCCACCAAAACCACATACAGACATAAATTTTGACCAGGGCATTTAAGGAAAAAAAAAAAAGAAAAAAGAAACATATAATGGAATTTATGGTTTTTATAATAATTTATGTTACCTGGAGAAAATATATTTTAGGAATATAATGAAAACGATACATCAAATATATGTATTTGACATATATACACATACATACATATATATTTATTTATTTATTGGTACTGGATTTGAATCCAGGGTTATTCTACCTCCAACCTATCCCCAGCCCTTTTTTAGTTTTTTGTTTTGACCCAATGTCTCCCTAGGTTGAGAGTCTCCCTAACTTGCTATGTCAGTCTCCCAAGTACTGGGATTATAAATTTGTACCACCACATCTGGCTATATTTATTGTTTTATGTACCAACTATCAGTAAACATATTTTGTACCCAATGATGAACAAAGATGATAATCATTATAGAAAATAAATTAGTGAAATCTTGAAGGCTTACCTGGGCTCCAACTAACTGGAGAAGTGCAAAGTTGACAGGAAGCACATCAATGTCTGTGTTGATGGCAGTCTGGTCAAAAGGACAAGCTTTCCGGTGAAGTTTATTCAAGCAGGTCTTGCAAACAGTGTGTGAACAACCTAAACTGATGGGTTTGTGCACATTCTCATCAAATTCATTATAGCAGATTGGACAGGACAGAAATTCTGTCCATTGAGCTGCTTGCACAGGCATTGTGGAAGCTGGATGCTCGGGTTAGCAGTCTAGCAGATCATTATTTTGCTGTGTAGTGTTTTGTAAGCTGGAAATGAACAAAAGTAAGAATTCAATACATATTTATCATTCACCTTTCAAAGTTAACTGTTACAGTCAAACCTTAAACACTTCTGAATCATTTTTTATGCTTTAGATGTTTTTTAAAAAGCCTATTTGCTGAAATAATTTTAAAAAATTGTCAAGAAACAATACACTAATAGTGCTCCTTTCCAACTGTACTCCATATGTATGCTGTTTGCTAATGGGTAGTCATGAAGACAACAGCCTTTCCACCTGAAAAAGGAAATCACTGGTCAGGACTTAAGGGCTGAGATAATAAAAAGTTGCATACTTTTTATTATTGTGAGCTGGTTGTCCATAAATGAAGAATAATGCTGACTAGAAAGTATGGTTGGTAAAGTAAAATAAAGAAAATATTGTCCTAAAAAGTCTTATAATACTACACAACAATACTTCTGACAAAACTATCATTTAGTGATTGATAAGTATAACCAAAATCTATCAGGTCCAATAAGGAAGGTAAAGAAAAATAATAATTCTAAATAGAAAATGTGCAAGATATAAATTTGTTTGCTAAGATTATAGTTTGGAGAAACATACAGATGTGATTTAAAGCTGGAAAACATAGAAAAATAACAGAATTGTCTTATTTCTAAGATTAAAACCTTTGTTTCGTAATATTTTGTAAAATAAAACAGTATACTAACTTGAACACCACATATCACAAATTTCTGTATCTTTCAATTCAAAACTTATGTAAGTCTGACAACGGCTCTCTGGTGAATAAGAAATCTAGGTATTTAGGGCAATTAAATAACTAATATTTTATTTTATAGGAATGTTTACCAACTCAAAAATAGTCAATTCACAGAAATTAGGCATTTTAAAATGTATTCAAAATTCAAGAGAAAAGTATATAACTGAAAACATTCCCTAGTATTCTAACACACAAATGAAAAATTTTAAAGCCTTTAATGTGTTTTTTGTCTGGGTGGTACTG
>PVLC010011750.1:0-46192 GCA_004027655.1 Graphiurus murinus | reverse complement strand
GCTTGTAATCCCAGCATTCGGGAGGCTGAGACCAGAGGATCCGGGTTCGCGGCCAGCCTCAGCTACCTAGTGAGGCACTCCGCAACTTAGTGAGACTCGGTTTCAAAATAAAGAATAAAAAATAGGGCTGGGGGTGTAGCTCGGAGGTAGAATGCCCCTGAGTTCAATCCCCAGTACCAAAAAAAAAAAAAAAAAAAAAAAAATAGGACTGGGGGTGTGTAGCTCAGAGGTAGAATGCTCCTCTGGGTTCAATCTCCAGTAGTGAAGAAAAAAAAAAAAAAAAAAAGAGCGATCTCTTCTGGTGTCTGACTTGATTTTACTTTGCCAACCTGGACACGTGCTTTTCCTGTGGGCTGTTTCTGTGTGGTTGTACCATCATATACTTCCGTCCCCGATGGGCACCCCAATTCCAAAACACTGGCTTGTATTTTGAGTTTCCACAAGCCACGGCAGAAAGGCAGAAATCCCTTCCTTCTAGACCTTACCGTCTAAAGCCTGCGCCGGAGACATTGGACAGTCTCTAAAGGAAACATCTCAGTTATCAAGGTCAGCCGAACAGGCAATTATTCTGTAACCCAATGAGCCGCTACCTTCCTATCTAATCGCTGGGCCTGTCTTCGTGCCTGTCAGGCCAGGAAGAGAACATACCTTTCCTTATCTCTCCCTGCATCTGCGATAAGGTATTTGATGAGTCAGATAGTCTCCACTACACAGGAGAGAAGAAGCTTTGCAAGTTTACTTATTCTGCAACGGGGGCAAGGGTCTGTTTCTTGTTCAGCGTTTGGAACCTTAAGAGACCAGAGAATATCTGTGTTCTGACATCTGTAGCCCAGTGTGGGATGGGAGGAGGTGGGGGGGGGCAGGAGATGAAGAGCTGCCGGTACTTAAAAACAAAGACTTGGCCGGGGGTAGTGGTGATGCCTGAAATCCCAGTACTTGGGAGGCTGAGACAAGAGGATAGCATGTTCGAGACCAGCGTCAGCAATTTAGCAAGACTCAGCAACCTGCTTCCAAATTAAAAATAAGATAAAATAAAATAAAATAGGGTTTGATATGTAGCTCGGAGGTAGAATGCCCCTGGTTTCAATCCCCAGAACCAGAAAAAATAAAATAAAACGAAAAAACAAGTAAACAAACCACAAAGGCTTAGAGTCAGAGAGAGGGACATTTGCTCCTAGGAACTAAGTGACCTTGGGCACAGCCTGAGCTGTGCCTCAGTTTCCCCTTCTGAAAAGGGCACCAGCAGCACTCCCTTCCTAGGTTTGCTATGAAGACTGGATACAGCGGTGGGGAGGTAATGTCCGGTGCCTGGCTCGCAGGAAGGGAAGAGGAAGGCTCTTGCAGTGTGGGAGTCTGAAGAGGACAGAGTGGGACGGGAGTGGGGACCAGGCTGAAGAACGGGACCCTCTGCCCGAGAGCCCAGCAGAACGCCGTCGTAGCCAGGTTCCATGATGCTGAACGCCCTCGGCATCAACCCCCACTGCACAAATAGGAACACTAGCCTTGAAAAATTCCCATTTGGGGCTGGGATGTAACTCAGTGGTAAAGTGCTTTCCCTAGCAAGCTCAGTGTGCCCTGGGTTTGATTTATGGTACAAAAAAATAAAGAAAAAGAAAAATTCCCATTCCGGTGGCTTCAATGGCTCCCATTTCAAGGGCGTGTACTCAGGGTCTTCCCTGGGAACTCCTCTGCAGCCACCCCACCCTCTTTTATTATTTTCATCTTGTTCTCATTGACCCTGGACCCCAAGCGTCAGGCCCCTGCCTCTGTCCCACTTTGGGCCATCTGAATCTTCAATTTTTCTTGCCCCTTTGCTTTTAGCATCCCCTGAAGCCTTGGGGAAGACTCTCACATTTAGTCCCTCTTCTGCTTTCCTTAAGCCCGTTTACTCAGCTCCCCAATGGGAAGGTAAGATGTCTAAGGTCTCAGCTCTAGTTTCCAATCAATGGATGCCGAAGGCTGGTGCTTGGCGGATGTGGGTAAAAGACCTCAGGACTTCAGCCGGGCACCTCACACAGACTCTGAGCCTTCTCGTGCACATGGGAATTCAGGGGGCAATCACCTAGGATCTCAGGGTCTCTGGGATGATTCAGTAACGTGACAATCAATGGAATGACGAGGGAAGACTTGGGAGTGGGTGGGGATACAGCACCCCTCCCTAGAATACTGGCTTATGGTGCCAGTCTCTTTTGATTCTGAGGCAGGGACACTTCCTTTGGTTGTTGTTGCTGTTGTGCTGGAGATTGAACGCTGAAGCATGCTACCTCTGACTTACACCCCAGGGTTTCACCAAGTTGCTGAAAGCCTTGCTAAGTTGCTGAGGTTGGCTTCAAATCTGCAATCCTCCTGTCTCAGACTCCTGAGTACTGGGATTACAAGTGTGCACCACCACGCCTGGCAGCACTTCACATTTTAACCAACCTTCCTTCCTTCCTTTTCCTTCCTTCCTTTGTACTAGGGATTGAACCCAGGGTAATTCTATCTCTGACCTACACCCCCAGCCCTGTTTTATTTTATTTTTTTAAATTTGGAAACAAGGTCTCACTAAGTTGCTGAGGGCCTTGCTATGTTGCTGAGGCTGACCTTGAACCTGCAATCCTCCAGTCTCAGCTTCCCAAATACTGAGATGACAGGCATGCACCACCACATCAGGCTACGTTTTAACATTTCTGAAACCAGAATATGCATCACAATCGATGTGTCTGTGTCCTATGGCGGACTCCATTCTTCACGTTTGCCATGAAAGCTGTTTCTAATCCATGGCAGGTCTGTGGGAAGCAGGGCCTTTGCACTGAAGTGGGGTATTAGGACTAAACACTTCCTAGGTGCTTCCTGGGGAGTATTTAGAACTAAACACTTCCTAGGTGTTTGGCCTTCCTGGGGAGCAGTACTCTGGGGGCACCTCGCGCTGGTCACCCTCAACCTCGGAGTCCCTTCAGTCCAAGCCACATTTCTTGAGGTAGGTACCCAGGACTCCTTCTAAGGCCAATCTAAATGTCTGAAAAGCACCCAGGGCTCTGAAGTTGAAAGGGAATTTGGGGCCTGACACGGGCCACAGTAACGCCCTTGGCCACGTGTCCCATCAAACATCAGGCCCTACTGTCTTTTACTGGGCCTGTTTTGCCCAGGGAGGAAGTAACTGAGCAGGAGTGTAGGGGAGATAAGAGGAAGGACTTCCCAAAGTGATGTAGAGACCAACAGTTTTGCTATCAAAGGGGGACCAGGCATCTTAGTAGCGGGTTGTCTGGGGGAATCATCACAGCAAAGACTGTCACCCAGACTCAAATATTGTCCTCCAGATTCAGCCTTTGGCATCCATTGACAGGAAGCCCCTGAGGATTCTGGTCAGTCATGCCTAAGGACCTGCAGAAGCCATGTGGAGGCCCAGAGGCCCGGATGGAGTCTCACAACTTCTACCCATGATGCACCACTCTGCCAGCCTCACTCCCTTCCCAGAAGGCAGCGGGACATTCGCCTCACCTGGGAAGCCCAGAGAAGCTCCTCTGGGACTCATGGGTATGCCTTGTCCCCCCTTGCAGGAAGTGACTTTTGGAACTGCAAGGAGGAGGTAAAATCACTTATTTCTACACTGGGTCCTGGGCAGGATTGAGACACGGGAAATTCACATAGACAGGGGCGCTTGTCACAGGCTACAGGCTGTGCTGGACCCTCTGTGTCTGCGACATTGTTAATTGTATTTATTCATTCATTTCATAAGTGTTTAATTGAGCATCTCCTATGTGCCAGTCACCATTCCAGATGTAAGGGTACAGGAGTGAACCAAATAACAATCCAGCCCTCACGGAGCACATTCCAGGGGGAAGAGCCAGGTATTAATGCACTGATTACCTTTAACGTGCCAGGAGGTAGTAAGAATATGAAGAAAAACAAAGCCAGTCAGGGGGTTGTAGAGTTGGGTAGGTGGGTGGGGAAGGGTTGGAACTACTATTATTTTTAATTACAAAATATTTTTGCTATACTAATGGAAACTCACACCTATGGATTTTTAAAAAGTCTGATTACAAAAATTCATTATAAATACGTGTCTTTTTGGTTTTAGCTCTGCTTTAGATCATAGCTGTGTAATAAATATCAAGTCATAATCTGCTAAAGTTTGTCAGCCAAATGTTAGATGAAATGTCTGCACTGTAGTCTCTAATCGTTGTCATGTATACAATTGCGTCTTCATTTTGATTTCTAGAAGAGCTTTATAGTAGAGCTTCATAATAGAAACACTATTAGACAACTTTTATAAAACTGCAATATATGTATATATATTACTTATGTATATATATTATTTATATATGTATATATTATTTACATATGTATATGTAATGCTCTTTCAATGTCTACCAAAGGCAGAGTCACTGAGCTATGAATGTATAACACACATTTATCCAGCACTTTAAATGCACGTTATTATTGAATATACCCATTTTGCAGATGGGGAATTTCCACTGGCTCTCCCACCTTCATCACACTGAGCAGTAAGTCAAGGTCGCATATCCAGGTGAGTCTGACTCTAGAGCCTATATATGAATCACACTCCTGTAACCATCCTGACCGGGGCATTTTACTAAAATAGATGAAGAGAGTGAGGGTCAGGGTGTGTGAGTTAAGGCAGGAATTACAATTTAGGGCTTGTAGGACTTCAGGGCCCACGTTTCTTCCTCTCTACCAAATCCCTTCTCATTAATAAGGAATCTTCAGGGACTGAAGTAGAAGCTGTCGGAGCTTTCCAGTAAGTTCTGGAAGTGCCTGCCCAGTGTTCCCATCGGTCTGCCCAAGAGAGGGTCCCTGTTGAGCACGTGTTGTTCTATAAATTTCCAGTGAGTTGCTGATATCCCAAGGTGGACCAGCTCAGGTTTGCCACTGAGAGTCCTAAGCTTCTTACGCAAAGCACAGGTTTATCTTGGTGAAAACAGAGCCCACTGCTACCCCAGGGCGTGGCTTTTGTCAGAACGTGACTCATCCTCTGGTGAGTTTTTCCATTCCCCATTCGATGATGGAGACCATGCTGAAGTTGCCGGTGATCTTACATAGCAAATGACCAAAACAGAGGAGATGGCACTGACACAGCCGTGGCACTACTTCTCTCCACAGGGCTCTGCTCACGCTCACCCGTAAGTGGAGACGGCGCTGCCCACAGCACCTGACTGTAGAACACAGCTCGACCCTCCTGCCTTCTCCCCAACATACACCTGCTGGGGTGCACAGAAAACTGCAAGGAAACCGCAAGAAGCAAGTTCCAATTCTCCGTGCCGCCCTCTCCTCTTCCACTTCTTCCGCTATCAACAATGCCCTCTTGGAGAGGCTAAAGCGACTTCTTTCACAATGAAACCGACCCCAGGACCACGGGAAGCCGCCCCAGCCACACCCCCGTGCGCGTCAGGTGGTGCTGCATCTCCTCCAGCGTGTTCAGCGGAGATGGAAAGGTTACGGGGGGGGGGGGGGGGGCAAATGGTTCTGCAGAATGTGCAGTGCGCTTTATAGTGGACCCCAAGGGGGACAGAGAAGAGAGCACCTTGGGAGGGCCTGACGAAACGGGTATCAATGGCTCTGGTCTGGCTGCCAAGCATCAGACGTTAAACTAACAGAGGGGTGACCTTGGAGAAGTCAGGGTCTGTTGAACAGCAACCATGAGGCAGTCGATTGATACAACACCCATGACTTCTCCAACTCACCTTCCAGGGAAGCCTTGTTGTCTCTATTTAGCAAAAGGGGAAATTGAGGCTGGGAAAAATGAAAATGCATTGTGCCACACAAGTAAGAGAAGGAGTGGGGGTTGCCTGATCTTACTGGATGCCAGCCCTCCCTCCCTTCCTTCCTTCTTTACTCTCTCACCCCTTCTCTCCCTTTCACAAGTTCTTATTTGTTCTGGGCTCAAAGAGTGAGCAAAGACAGCCTTGCTCCGAGCTCCTGGAGCGAGCAGCCCAGAATGGAGCCCATACGCTTTCTCCCTTTTCTCCACCATCATTGACCACATGCCTCAAGCCTGGGTTGTGGGCGTTGTTCTAGGTGCAACTCATCTTAGAGAGGGCCAGACACCCCGTGTCGTCGTCTGCACTTCCCTTAGGAAGACAGGTTCAAGCAGACGCTCATTCTGGCTCCCCTGCTCCATTCCAAGAGAATTTACTACCTGTGGAGTGGCTTCTAGCTTTCATTGGCTCATTCCCAAGATATCCCGAGATGGTGCACATTGCAAGAGGGGACACCCTGTGACATGAGAGTGCCACGCGTTTCTTTAGCTCTCTCTGCAGGGCCTGGCTGAGAGATAAGCAGAGTATGCCCTATAATTCATTCATTCATTCATTCTTCAAGTATGTCTTGAGCATTTATAATATGCCAGGTACTGTGCTGTTGTAGAGTCTGGGTCTATAGGAATCAGCAGGACAGATGTGGCCCTTGCCTTGTGGGGTTGGGACCAGCAGGAAAGATAATGTTAATGGAGAGTAATCCACCTGAGTGTCCCTGTAGCCAGGTTGAAAAACAAATTGGATTCCCAGGCATAGTTATGTTAATCAGGAAGGGCTCCCTGGAGGGAGAGACTGTGATCTCTCCATTCCAGTACACCAGAAATTTCTTTTCTCTCTCTCTCTCTCTCTCTCTCTCTCTCTCTCTCTCTCTCTCCCTTTCTCTCTTTCTTTTTCTTTTCTTTTTTTGGGGGGGTACTAGGGATTGAACCCAGGGGGTTTCTACCTCTGAGCTATACCCCAAGCCCTTTTTTTTCTTTTATAAGAATATATATTCTTTATTTTGAAACATTTGAACATATATATATATATATATATATATATATATATATATATATTATTTTGAAACAGGGTTTCACTAATTTGCAGAGCACCTCACTAAGTAGCTGAGGCTGGCTGTGAACCTGTGATCCTCCTGTCTCAGCCTCCCAAGTACTGGGATGACAAGCATTTGCCACCATGCCCAGCTTATTATTATTATTTTTTTAAATTTTAAAACAGGGTCTAAGTTGCTGAGGGTCTTGCTGAGTTGCTGAGGCTGTCCTTGAACTTGTGATCTTCTTGTCTCAGCCTCCCCAGTACTGGGGGATTCCAGAGAGGGCTGACACACCTGGCTCACAATAGAAGACATTTCCCTCTGCACAGTTCTGAGTAGCTGAGATTGGATCTGAGATTCAACTCAACTCACTGGACACTCAAACCCCTTCACAGGACAGGTGACTCGCGTTCAGCTCGGTGCACTCAAGACCGTCACCGGGGTTGTGCCCCTGCCTTGGACTAGAGATGGGACTTCAAAGTGCACCCGCCCCTCTCCCAACCCAACGCTCTCCTCATTGACTGTTCTTGGATGTTTGACCTTGGGCCCCAAGCCCTTTTAAAAATTATTGTTTTGTTTTTTTTTTTATTTTGAAATAGGATATTGATAAGTTGCTGAGAGTCTCAGTAAGTTGCTGAGGTTGGCCTCAAACCTGCAATCCTCCTGTCTCAGCTTCCATCCTACTGGGATTACAGGCATGGACCACCATGCTGGGCCAACAACACCAGAAATTTCTAGTGTCCACCATTCCACCTTTTGGATTCCCCAGCAATGTGAATATTTAAATGTAAAGCAGCCAAAAACCTGCTTTGGAACTAGACAGCACGGTTTCATCAGGCCAGACCGGCACCTGCCGCAGAGGATGTTTCTACAGCTCCATGGCCGGTGTCATCTCAGCCGGTGGGTGATTTATGGCTGACAGCCCCTGGCACAACAGCCCCAGTTCTCGGAAAGAGTAAATTAAACATTATGTTTTCGTTGGATACATCCATTTCACGGCTCCTTTTAAAATCACCCGCACGACACATTATATCACTTAACAGTGTTTGCACCTGTTCCCGGAGTATCAAGATTGTGCTATAAAATACTCTTACGGCTACCAGAGACATGGGGAAGGGCATCTCAGGACAGGACACCAGGAGCCGGTGCCACGGATGGAAGGCACGCTCTCCTACTTTATCCACCCCAGGGCCGCGATTTGGAAGAGAGAAAGCTATAGATTTACCCCCATGGCTGGCAGATCTGCTCACCCAAATTTCCACAGCCATCAGCGCTGTCAAACTTCACAAGAAACTTACAAGAAGAAATCCAAGGGGCAAACATAAAATAGTACTTCCTGCACAACTATTGGCTTCAGCTAGGAAAACTTACGTTAGGTGATGAACCGTAGATTTTTGTCCTATATTTAGCAAACATGTTCCCCGTCACTGCCTCCCCCAAGCTCTGAATACCCAGGCTGGGCAGCCAGGGCGGGGCCCCGTGTCAACACCCACCTTGGGGGTCCCCTCTAATTCTTCTGTGTCCAGGTTGAAGCCCCCGCCAATTACTAAGCCATCGAGAAAGAAACAATGGCTAATTAAGATGAACTTTAAGAAGGGGGAGGACTTAATTAATTTGGTCTTTATCTGGAACTCTTTCTAATTAAAGTAAACTTTGGAAGTTCTATGGATCAATGCCTCAGACTAGTTGTAAAAATGGACATACATTGCTGCATTGTAAAGCAGAAGGTCGGAAACCGGGTGTTAGCTAGTGAATTAAATTAGCGCTGACCCTCAGCCCCCTGCCCCAAGTTCTATTTCTTGTGAAAATCCTCCAGTGTGTATATATGTATGAAGTTAGGGTGGTTACAGATATGGGATAGGCGTATGGGGCTGGGGCTCAACAATAATGTATTTGAAAGCCAGCAGGTGGGATTCTTAGTAGTCTCCCGACTTATCCATTAATCCATGCCTCCACATAGCCATTCCTCCAAGAGCCATTTATTGAGCAACTCTGGCATGCCGGGGCCATTTAGGACGCACTGTGTGGAAAGTGAAAGGGTAGCGGGGCAACTCCCTGCCCTCCTGGAGTTTATACTCCAATGAGGGGGATAAGCAACAACGTGATGACGTGGTAAGGAGGTACAGAGGTCCCACCAGTTCAGCTGGCGCGGCTGAGTTTATGAGGAGCTGTGTGTCCTCAGGTTGGTTGAGGATGGTCTCTGAGCTGCGGTAGAATGTTAAGGTGAATCTCGAAGAGTGAGAAGATATTTAGAATACCAGCACCTAGGAAAGCCTAAGATACAGCCAGGGGTAATACGTGGCTTATTGTGAGAGCAAACATGGGTTGAGTGGCACACGAAGGAAGGCTCAGGTCAAGTTTAGGGGAAGGAGCTTGGAAGTGAAGGGTCAGGAGGCAGGAGCTGGGGCCAGGAGGGGCTGATGGGGCGTGGACTTTATTGGTCTACATTGGAAGCCATTGAAAGGGTTTCATGTCAGAGAGAGGAGGCTTTGGCCTGACATGCATACTGACATATATACATACATATATATATATATACACATACACACACATCTATACATACACACATACATATATAGACATGTATATACATACATACAATACATATATACAGATGTGTCAAACATTTATATGTCATACATATATACACATATATACATATATATACATATATGTCAAATATATCTATGTTAAATATATATATTTGGCATTGATCCCAGGGATATTCTACCTCTGAGCTATACCTCCAACCCTCTTTATTTTTTGTTTCGAAACAGGATCTCGCTAGGTTGCCGAGCGTCATGCTAAAATCCTCAGGCTGTCCTCAAACCCGTGACTCTCCTCCTTCAGCCTCCCAAGTATTGGGTTTGTAGGCATGCACCACTGTGCCAGGCTTATGTTTTTAAAAAGATCTTTGGAAGCCGGGAGTTGTGGCACACGCTTGCAATTCCAGTACTTGGGAGGCTGAGATGGGAAGATCCGGGTTCATGGCCAGCCTCAGCTACTTAGTGAGGCCCTCTGAAACTTAGTGAGACCCTGTTTCAAAATAAATAATAAAAAATAGGGCTGGGGGTGTAGCTCCGAAGTAGAATGCCCCTGGGTTCAATCTCCAATACTGCAAAAAACAAAACAAAACAAAACACACACACACACACACACACACACACACACACACACACACACACACATCTCTAGAGAACAGATTGTATTGTAGGGGTCAAGAGGAGTCAGAGAGCTGCCCCTTTTCCTGGGAAAGCATCATCCTGGGGAGACGTGGGGTACCCTGAAGTGCAAAGGTGAGACTTCTCAGCTCGTTGGACCCCTGTGCCTGTGGCCATGGGGTGGCATGCTGCTGCTCCCCAAAGCAGAGTGGGGTGCTGACCAGCCCGTGAGTTCTGTGGACGTTCTGGGGCCCTCTATGAGCTCTGCAGGGCTGCCGCACCTGCAGATACCTGGGGAGGCTGCTGGGGCTCCTCCAACCTGCTCAGAGCCTGACATTTGCTTCTCTTGAAGAAAAGTGGGCCTAAGTTCAGTTCCTCCACTAATGGGAGGCCTCAGACAAACCAACGAATGTCCCCAAGTTTCCAGAGTCTCCTGGGAAAATGGGAACTTTGACACCACAAATCCTGTAGAGCTATCGTGAGCACTAGATGATCCAACACTATTGTGTCTGGCAGGGCCCGGCACTTAATAAGTAATGGCGCCATTTATAGAGCATCTGCTCAGCCTGGGTTAAGTGTTTTATGCATCAATGATCTCATTTAATCCTCACAACAACTCCGTGTGGGAGGTGCTATTTTTATTCCCCTCTAAAAGATAAGCAGAGGGAGGTGAAGTGACTGGCCCAAGATCACAGCCTGGCAAGTGCAGCAGGTGGGCAGGAGCCCAGGTGTCCATCAGGATCAGAGCTCTGTCTTATGCTCACTCCCACTCGTGTGTGTGTGTGTGTGTGTGTGTGTGTGTGTGTGTGTGTGTGTGGTACTGGGGATTGGACCAGGAACATTCTATCTCTATGCTACACCCCCAGCCCTTTTTAAATTTTTTTTTCTGTTTTGCAACAGGGTCTCACTAAGTTGCTGAGGGTCTCCCTAAGTTATTGAGGCAGGCCTTGAACCTGCCATCTTCCTGCCTCAGCCTCCCAAATACTGAGATTGCAGGTGTGCGCCACCATGCAGGCTTTGCTCCTATTCTTGGTAGCTGTTATCAGGGTCATCCTTGCTCTTCTGTTTTCTGGGTGACTTATGGAGCCTCTGCTTGTCCTCCCAAAAATCTGGGGATTTGACTCTCTGCTTGTCCTCCCAAAAAACTCTACCAGGGCGATTTCAGAGCACAGTATTGGGGAGCCCAGAGTGGATGGAATCCATTGCAGCTCAGTAAGAGCTCTGGGTAGGGGGCCAGTCAGAGAGCAAAGGGTAGGCAAATTTATCCAGTACCTACTCTATTCCTGTAGATCACTCAGACCTTTCCAAAATGCCCATATCTTCCAAATGAGGACATAAATTCTACTAAAAGAGGGATATTGTTTTCTTCACCATGCATCTTTGGCGCTGACAACAGAATACATTCTCAGAGAAGATTTGCTTGTGTTACAAACCAATGAATTTTGTATTTACGGGACTTCAGATACATTACTTTAAACTCAGCATTCCTTGGTTTCCTCCTCTGTAAAATGTGGGCAATGGTAGCCATAGAGCTACTGTGAAGATAAAATAAAATAATGCATTCCATCAGTACCTGTTTATCATCAGATCTTGATAAATGACAGTGGTCAATATTGCTGTTTGTATTATAATTATTATTACAATAATAATCATTGTTACTGCTGTAAAATTAAGACATGGAGGGCCAGGAAAGCTCAGGGATTGGACCAGAAACACCCAGGTAATGAGCCAGAGTCCAGATGGAGGATGCCAGCCACCTCTGGAGAAATGGGAGAAGCACAGAGAGCAGCCAGAGGTGCCCTGATGGAAAAATGAGGGAAAGGGAAGACAGAGAGAGACTGCATGAGTGTCTTGTGACTGCAGTAACAAGCGACCACAAGCTTGGCGGCTTAAAACCACACAGACGTACCGCTCACAGTTCTGAAGATCAGAAGTCCATCGTCAAGACAAGGGCCATGCTCCTTCTTGAAGCTCTAAGGGACACCCTCCCTTGCCTCCCAGCTCGGGGGGCTGCTGGCCATTCTTGGCATTCCTTGGCTTTAGAGATGCATCACCTTAGCCTCTGCTTCTGCTTCTGTCTTCATGCCTTGACCCCTGGGTCTTCTCTGGTCTTCTCTTAAGAAGACTCTTGCCATTGGATATAGGATGATCTCCTTTCAAGACACTTATTTTAATTATTATCTGCAAAGGCTCTTTCCCAAAGATTCTGGGCAACATATTGTTTTGGAAGGTGCCACCCTTCAACCTGTGACTGAGATACATCCCTTTAAGGGTGAGCAAAGGTAGGAAACCTGCTTTGGGAAGATAGAAGGCTGGAACTGACTCTGAGCAGCACCATCCACACAAATGACGTTGCCGTATGCTTCTGGAGTGGCAGACTCTCTGCTCAAAACATCGCCTCCAGATACTATCTCCGTGAATCCTGACCACAGCTTCATCATTCACTCATCTTCAGAAGCCTGGTTTTAGAGAGGGCACACAAGATGCTCAGAGAGAGGAAGTAAGTGACTCAGAGCCCCAGAGCTAGTGAACCAGAACCGGGATGTAAATATGGACACGCTATCTCCAGAGCCCCTTCAGTTGTGAAGTTAAGGGTCAAACGTGCACACATGGGCATGCACACACATCCCTTTTTGAGTCCTGGTAAGCAAGAACAAAGTAAGTGCACTGCTTGAGTCTGCTATGTAAAGTTAAAAGGTATAGGTGAGAAGAAGACTCAGCTCTTCATTTGCTTTTACCTTCTGCATCAAAGCGAATGAGCTTAAACTGAACAGCACAGAACCAACATGGTTGGGAAGAGAACTGAAGCCCAAGATATGAAATGATAAGGCAAACCCTGGACTAGAGAATATGGACTTGAGTCTTCAGGCGGGGTGTCTCACCAGGATCCCCATGTTCTGAACCTTGGGGACATTGATACCCATGACATTGAACACGATAGGCAATACAGTCCAAAGATGGAACCTGCAAGACCTCCATCCAATTACTGGCTCTAGGACACAACTTTTGGACTCCACCTTGTCCATTACATCCTCATTTTTTTCCTTTGGTACTAGAGAATGCCTAACCCAGGGGTATTCTATCGCCAAGCTACACCCCTAGCCCTTTTTATTTTGAAGCAAGTTCTTACTAAGTTGCTGAAGGTCTTGCTAAGTTGCTGAGACTGACCTTCAGCCCGTGATCCTCCTGTCTCACCCTCCCAAGTACTGGGATTACAGATGTGTGGTTTAAGAACTTCATTCTTAAATTCACAAAAATACAGCTTTGTTTATAATGTCTGAAGACTTGGACAATTGATTGTTTCCTTATACACCGAAGATACCACTCACCACATTACATTCTTTTTCTTTTTGGAATTTGTAGCGTACTGTAGCAGTGGTCACAGTCTCAACCTCATAGGATTGTAGAGGGTTAAATGCATCAGTGTATACAAATTACTTACCATAAGCTGGGTATGGTGGCACATACCTGTAATTCCAGTACTGGGGGATTGAGACAGAAGGACAGTCACAGCAATGTAGCAAGACTCTCAGCAACCTAGCAAGACCCTGTTTCAAACTAAAAAAATAAAATAGGTATGGGGGTGTAGCTTTGAGATAGAACACCTCTGGGTTCAATCCCTAGTGGATCTCTCTTTCTCTCTCTGTCTCTCTGTCTCTGTCTCTGTCTCTGTCTCTCTCTCTCTGTCTCTCTCTCTGTCTCTCTCTCTCTCTCTCTCTCTCTCTCACACACACACACACACACACACACACACAAATAAAAATCAAATAAAATAATTATCATCATGTCTGGCATACTACGTACTCAACGAACTTGATTTCAGATGTTTTGTCCAATTCACTGTCCGAAAGAGTTGATGACGAAGTTTCCCTTCCCAGTTTAAACTTTTTCCCATTCCAAATTGCAGCATTTAACAATCTACATGATAAATTACATCTAATCTGGCACAATATCTACATTTAACAAATTTCTGTTGGATATAGCAACAGTTTGTATGTATCAAGAGAAACAGTCATGATGTTAGATTTTTCTGCACCCTGAATTAGTTTTAGAGCTATTGAACTAGGGCAGGGACTGGCAAGCTTTTTCTGCAAAGGGACAGATAGTAAATATTTTAGGCTTCACAGACCCTCTGTAGTGTCTTTTGAAACCATTCCTCGCTGCAGTTTTAGTGGGAAAGTAGCCCAAGAGAATACGGCTGTGGTTCTAATAAAACTTTATTTACAAAAAGAGAGGGAGGTTGGATTTGGCCTGGGGGGCACAGTTTGCTGACCCCTGAACTAGGGTACCAAGAAAGTTTGCACTAGTAATTCTCCAGGCTCCAGGGGAAAAGGGTCTTGTATAGGGGCTTCTGAACAGGAAATGAGTAGATTTTCAAACGAAAGAAGAGCAGATGAAGGATTCTGGGAGGAATCAGTTCAATTTGGATTCTGAGACTCAGAATACCTTGCCTGTGGCAATTCACACTCTAAGCTGCAGCCTTGGGACTTAACCTGGGCACTCTGGCCTCAGAGGGTACTTACTGAGCTCTTCCGTGTCCCAGCCCTGGAACAGAATGGGGGCTGCCCTGCAGGGCAGGGCAAGCAGCTGTGGGTGTACAGCAGAAGCTGATTGGAGGTTTAAATTTCAAAAGGGTTTTAGAAGTCCACTTTCTGAAGAATGGCTCGCTCGGGGCGGGAAGGAAGGTCTGTATTTTGGTGACTGCAGCCAGCCATCACTGGTTTCTGTAGACCTTCCCATTTCCCAGACAGCCTTACCTAATGACATTTATTTTCTCATGGTTTTTGTTATTAAGGCATGTGCATTATATTCTTAAAGCCCTTTATTCTCCAGTGTATCCATTTTTTCTATGATGGCCTCTTTTGGAGGCAGAGGGGTCCAGGTGGCTGTGTCAGGTGCACAGATTAAGCTGGACATTATTTATTCTATATTTTTATGGTATTGGGATTGAACTCAGGGGTGTTCTACCTCTGAGTTACATCCCCCAGCCCTATATTTTTTTCTATTTTTATTTTTAATACCAGGGACTGAACCCAGGGACATTCTATGTCTGAGTTATACCCCTAAGCCCTATTTTATTTTCAAACATGGTCTCACTAAGTTACCGAGGGTCCTGATAAGTTGCTGAGGCTGGCCTCCAACCTCAGATCCTCCTGTCTCAGCCTCTCAAGTACTGGGATTACAGGTGTGCACTACCATGCCTGGTTTTGTATTTTTATTTTGAAACAAAGTCTATCTAAGTGGCTATATGGTTATTGAGTTTATCTTTTGATGAGAGAGAGAGAGGGGGTGGGGGCAAGGAGATTGACAAGGCCACACCACAGAGTAAGCATTTGGAAAACTTGCTGTAGATAAGTCAGCTCCACTCCACCCCAGGGTGTCCCCAAAGCAACTAAGGTAGAAATAGTGTTTTCCCAGCTCAGATTAAGAATTCTTTCCATCCAAATGATACGCATTTTTGTTAACCACCACGATGACATCCCAGTCCCTTGTGAAGTTTTGCATTGTCTGATCCTGCCTGCTTTAGCTCTCTTATAACAAGTCCATGAGAAAGGTACTCTTAGAATCCCATCTTATAAAGGAAGAAGCGATGCTCAGTCGTAGAAACCTGAGCATGTGCAGTAAGGTAAACTCCACAGCGTGAACCCTTTGCAGAGTTTTGTTCTCTCCATCACCCAGTTTGACAGCCATCAACCCCTGTTAGGTACCAATCAACTCAAGGAGCAAACCTTAGCTTTGCTGTCTCCCTAGATATGTGAATCTGAGCAATCCCTTGAAGCCTCCTGGAGCCTCAGTTTTCTTCTCTGTGCAATGGGGCTGAGAATTCCTGGGCCTGCGAGTTGTAAGGATTAAGTGAAATAGCAAAGGTTGCTTTCTTCACTGTACATGGTACACCGATGGAGGTGACTAGCAGCTGGTATACAGTAGGCATCTAATACACATTACCTTCCTGAGAGTTTCATTTTCCTCTCACTGATTTTTAGGAGCCACTTCCTGGTCAGGACCATCTTTATGATGTACAAACTCAAAGGGCTGCATATCAGAATCTGTTTAAACATACATACATACACACACACACACACACACACACAGACACCACACACACACACACACACACACACACACACACACACACACACTTTGGTTTTGGAACAGCTTACAGACAAGAAAATGAAATTGGAGACATTCAGGGCAATTTCAGTTTTGGAGGACCACTTGAGTGTACTGCAGAGAAAAAAGGGGGCAAAAGGAGATTTGCAAATCCCTGCAGATTCTTGGGGGGCAGTGGAAATCACAGGGCAGGGTGCCCTGTATGAGAACAACACATTCTCCTCCTCCTCCTCCTTTTTTATATCTCTTGCCAGCTTCTTAATGAAATAGGGCACGCAGGAGCTAATTCTCTTTAGAGTAAACTCCCACAAGCCCAGCCAGTCCTTGGACGAAGACAAAGCATCTTAGCGTATAGAAGCTTGGGCAGGGAAGTTGTCACTGCAATGTGGGAGTCTTTCCTTTGGTCTCTATAACTCCATTAGGTTTTGGAAGTGGACCCAGGTAGAAGGGAGAGTTCTGCAAGTGACATTCTCCAACTAGCTCGTCATTAAAGTGGAGTCCTTTGAAGAAGGGCTTCTCTCTGAACTGCTCCAGCCACCTTCTGATCTGAGCCAGTGCCAGGAAGCTGCTGCTTCAACCCCCGGCTAGTTTTCTGCCAAAGGTGTTTAGCCTTCAGTCCTCCCGTTGCCTGTCTATTGAGCGCTGTGGATGTCTCTGGATGCAGGATGGGGGACCACCTTGTATCCTTCATGCTGTCTCTCTCTAGAGCTCTTCCTAAAAGCTATAGTTTGGAAACCCCAAGACCCATCCCTGCCACCACCACCTGCCACTCACCCCACCCCCTGTGATTTCTTTAAAACTCTTCTTTCACTTCCTCCATTCTGGTTCTTGTTCTTCATGGAGAACTGGGCCAGGCAAGTGACACTAGGGCACAGGAGGTTACAGGAAGCCTTATTTCTCCCCCTCTCTGCGAGGAAAGTCGGAGGGACCAGAGTTGACAGATCACTGAAACCCCAGTTCCTCATAAGACGAGGGCCACGAGAGAGAGAGACGGGCGGGCAGATGGGGGGTAATAACCGACTCCGCCTGACCAAGCTGGACTTTAGAGAAGTGACGGCTTGCATCAGACCTTCGCTTCCAGAAAGCTTTATATAGGAGGAAAGTACCACGCAAAGTCAATTTCGCGCCACTGGCATCTGATATGGTTATGGAAGCATTTCCTCTGGGTCCATAGAGGAATTCATAAAGAAAAATATGAGAGGTAAGTTACTGACTTTAAAAATTTGCTGTCTCAAATCTCCATCTAGAGTGTTAAAAAATGGAGGAAATACAGTACCCCAAAACACGATGGAAGGGGTACACGGCAGTGGTGCTAACTCCCTCGTTCAAATAACCCCTACACCACTTCATCCATCCCTGTGCTATGATATGAACCCAAGTTTCTTGCACATCACTTGTTAACTGAAAATAAAAGTAACTTTAAAAAACTGCACTATTCTCATTGATCTGTAATATATAATCTAAGTAAAACCAGTATACACTTCCTTTTTTTTGTGATACTGGGGATTGACCTCAGGGGCATTCTGCCTCTAAGTTACACTCCCAGTCCTATTTTTTTTTTTTTTTTTTGAAATAGGGTCTCATTAAGTTGCAGAGGGCTTCGCTAAATTGCTAAGGCTGGAGGTGAATCTGTGATCCTCCTGTTTCAGCCTCCTGAGTACTGGGATTACATGGGTGCGCCACCACGCCTGGCTTTTTCCTTTAAATATGACTTCAAACAAATTCAAAATTGCTCCAGTATGTTCTTGCTTCACACATGGCTTCAAAACAAATTCAAAATTTTTCTTTTCCTGCTTGATGATCTTTCCTAACTCCTTCCTACAAACAGATGTTGGTTAGAGAGTTAATGTCCATTATACATGAAGAACAGACAGGCACATATAAAAACACTTGGTCACCATGGAAAACTAGTAGAAGATTATAGGTTAGGAAATGGCTAAGAGATCAGACCACAGAAGCTCAATATTATTAATAATCCAAGACACCTCCATTAAAAACACTTGTGCAGAGCTGGGTGTGGTGGCATGCGCTTGTAATCCCAGTACTTGGGAGACTGTGACAGGAGGATTGCAGGTTCGAGTACAGCCTCAGCAAGCAGTGAGACTCTTTTCAACCCAGCAAGACCCTGTTACCAAAAAAGAAATAAAATTTGGCTAGGGGTGTAGCTCAAAGGTAGAATGCCTCTGGGTTCAATCCCCAGTGCTACAAAAACAAACAAAAACCACACACACTTGTGAATTTTATTTATTTTTTAATTTTTTACTTAACAAGCTAACAAGTCTATTTGTTTGTTGATTGGCTCAATGCAGGGAAAGCATGGCCCACAGAGGCTCACCTGCTTCTGTATTTTACAGGGGAGGGTGGAGGTCATCTGTGCATACTGCATGGCAATCCAGGCGAGCCTCCTGTGTGCCCCAGATCATCCCCAGCATAATTTGGGGAAAAGAAAATACAGTAAGTGGTAGATTTGCTAAGTTGACTACAGTTCCAAGGCCTCTCACTTACAGAGTCCTTCCGAGATGCTAGGCAAGGACCTTGGCAGTTTCGCAGTTACAGTTTTGTTAGCTGCCTTTGAGCAGAGGAAAGGAGGAATGATGAGAGGTATAGAGGAAGCTTCCTGACAATGGGCAGGGCTGGCAACGTGAAGTCAATGGCAGAGGGCTGGGAGGAAGCCAAGGGCGAGACCCCGGGCCACCCAGGATGAAGGAGAACATACAAGGGGAAGGAGGAGACCCAAACCAGAGCTGTCTGTGATGGGAGGCTGCGTGAGAGGCCTAAGGGTCCCACACTCAGCAACCAGCTCCCAGGCCCTGAACACCCAGGAGTCAGGCCCCTGCTCATCAAAGGAGGCAGGAACTTGCAAAGTTGTCCCAGCTCCTCCAAGCAGGAACCGCTCTCCTCTGCATACAAATAAGGACCGCGTGGCTTGGAGAGATGGGGAATTGGCCTGTGGTCACCCATGGAAGAAGCAGCAGGTTAAGAGTTAATCCTAGCCAGGTTGGCTTGGCTCGACCTCAGTTCCCCTCCCTGCACCAAGTCACCTTTCTTATCTTGCAAAATATCATAGACTCTGCTTTTGTAGAATGGCCAACCCCCTGAGTGAGGGGTGGCAGTAAGAAATCAAGGTAAAGTTGCACAAAATAAGGACAAAGGTGGATTTCTGGGCTTACATGAGAAATGGCTTCAGATATTTCAAGAGACTGAGTGGAGTTGTTGGCAGAACGAGGCATCTCAGTTTCCCATGTATTCGATACTCAGCAAATTGACCCATAAAGAGATCCAGTCCCTTAACAAATAAAGAGTGAATGCAGACTTAATTCCAGGTGGAAGATTGAAAGTGGTATCTTCACCTTTTGCCTGGTCTGAAACACAAGACCTGGGCACCTCGTCTGTGGATGTTACTCTCCTTAGACACTGTACTGGGACAAGGGGTTGTGTCCCAGGAAAAGACTGCTGATAAAATTTACAGGCCAAGATAGGCATGATGGTGCATGCCAGTAACCCCAGTACTCGGAAGGCATCACAAGACAAGAGGATCAAGGTTTGAGGCCAGTCTCAGCAATTTAGAAAGACCCTCAGCAATTTAGTGAGACCTTGTTTCAAAATTTAAAAAAAAAATAAAAATAAGGACTAGGGTGTAGTTCAGAGGTAGAATGCTCCTGGTTTCAATCTCCAGCAAAATAAAAAATAAAATAAAATGTAGATGACGGCAGACACTGCCCAGAGCTTTGAGACATCAACAGTAGAACATTCAACAGAAAGTGGGTCCTTCTAACCTTGGAACCCTGTGTGAACATACAGGTCCCACGTTCACAGAGCTGAACTTGGTTAAGCTGGACACTCAAAATCAGCACATCTTACTTGGTTTAGTTATATGTAAATAAAAAGGTTAATAATAATAATAATAATAATAATAATAATAATAATAATAAAAAGAAGGTATCTAGACTGAGAGGGAAGGACTTCTTGACTTCTGAGACTCTTGAGAGGGGGATACTTTTTGGAAACATATCTCCCCCAAGCCATTCCTTGCGGTGCTTCCTGTTTGACTGGCCGGCGCCCAATCCTGGTGTCAGGAACTTCGGAAGGCTTCTTGAACAGGCCTCATCTAAGAAGAAGCACTATATCGCCCATTTGAGGTGGTTGATATTTGTCTTCAACTCCATGAAGCTTCAGGAGGACCAGGGTGGACAGGAGGGCCTCCCTCGAAACAGTGACCCAGCCCAATAGATCTTCCAGGGGCAATTCTGGAGTCAGTCATGGAAGTTCTGTGTCACAGAGGGGCAAGTGGTCAGGGACTCCCGGGGGACAGGAGGAAAGGAGGAAGATTCAGTAGTGAGATTCTGTGTGTATGTATATGTGTGTGTGTGTGTGTGTGTGTGTGACTGAGGGTTGAACCCAGGGGTGTCTTACCTCTGAGCTACATCCTCTATTTTATTTTTGAAACAGGGTCTTACTAAATTGCAGAGGGCCTTGCTAAATTGCTGAGGCTGGTCATGAACCTGGGATCCTCCTGTCTCAGCCTCCCAAGTATGGAGACTAGAAGCGCATGCCATCAAGCCCAGCTAGTGGGGAGGTTCTTTAAAGGGCAAATCCAGAGGCCAGGAGTTCACTGCCAGGGCAGGGGGCCGATCGGGAAGGACAGCCCCAAAGGAGAGTGGGTCTTGGCTTCTGCCTACAGGTCTGCTTGGTGGTGTTCTTACCCTTGAGTGTCATTTTTCCTTCTGCTCAGAGGAGATTTGGAGGCAAAGGCAGAGGCAGTCCAGGGGCCGTGCCAGGGGAGAGGCAGGGCTGACCAGGACTCCTGCCCTGAACGTGAGTAGGGACAGAACAGACAGACCCAGAGCTAGATGTCCAGGGCTGTTGGGTGAGCAATCCACACTGCAGAGGTGCCATGGGGCACTGGGGCAAAAGTTAGGGCCGTGGAGCTGCAGGACGAGGCTCACATCTCTTAGATCCTTCCCATCACTGTTGTGCAGTGTAACCACAGACCTGACCTTGAAGGGAGATAACTTCACTCATCCCGATCCTAAAAGAGAATCACAGCCACGAAAACCAATTGCCCCATCACTTGTCATATGGATGGGAGCACGCCATCGATGTGTCACAGACAAGACCTCCTTGAGATGTTCCGGCCAACCCACAACCAGCTAAGATCATCCTCATTTCACAAGGAAGTGAAGAGAGGCACATTCTTAGCAACTTGCCCAAGGCCACACAGCCAAGAAAGAGCAGAGCCGAGGTTTGAACACAGGGAGCTTGACCACAGCATCTCTGCTCTGAGCTCCTGCACAGTCCTCTTTTGGGATGCTTGGAGGAGAAAGCAGTCAGAAGTCCCAAGTAAGATGGTCCAGGCTGGGGTTGATGCTGGACAAAGTTAACCCGGACCTATTTTCTTCCATTCCTTTTTTCTCAGAAGCTCAGTGGTGCCCTGGATTGCTTTAACCATCCAAGTTCAATATCTAGTTCAGAAGGGACAACCCAGCTTTCGACTTGGAGGTCAAGGTGCAACTTTCTTTGGTTGTTTCGGAATTCGGGTTCATCTGACACCAACCACCTCCACCATGCAGTCCAAGTTCAACCCCAAGGAAATCAAAGTCCTGTACCTGAGGTGGACCGGTGGCGAGGTCGGTGCCACGTCTGCCCTGGCTCCCAAGATTGACCCTCTGGGTCTGTCTCCAAAAAAGGTTGGTGATGATATTGCCGAGGCAACTGGTGAATGGAAGGGCCTGGAGATTACCGTGAAACTGACCATTCCGAACAGACAAGCCCAGACTGAAGTGGGACCTTCTGCCTCTGCCCTGACCATCAAATCCCTCAAGGAGCCACCAAGAAACACAAAGAAGCAGAAGAACATAAAGCACAGTGGAAATATCCCTGTCGATGAGATTGTCAACATTGCCTGACTGAAGATGAGACACTGATCTTTAGAGAGCTTTCTGGAACCATCAAAGAGATCCTAGGTACTGCCTCGTTGGTGGGCTACAATGTTGACGGTCGTCACCCTCATGACATCATAGATGACATCAACATGGTGGAGTGGAGTGCCCAGTGAGTTAAAGTACAAAGGAAAACATTTCAACAAAGGATCATCTGATAACCGAGAGAGAGAGAGAGAGAGAGAGAGAGAGAGAGAGAGAGAGAGAGAGAGAGAGAGAGAGGACAACACAGCAAGGTGAAAAACTGGCTCAGGGTTACACAGCACAAACTTGCCAGAGCTGAGAACATAGTTCAGATCTCCTGTCCTGTCTCAGGTTGCCTCAAAACTTTCTGTGAGCTACTTGGCCCACGTTTTGAGTAGGCTTTTCGTCTGTAATTTGGTGAAGATTTTTTTTTCTCTTTTTCAACATTGAGGAAGGGGGAACTGCCTGCTGGAGCTACAAATTAATGAATGCAGACATAATCTTGGTTTGGATTTATTTACATCTTCCATAAATCATATTTATTGAGTGCCTGGGGTGTACAAGGCGTTGTGAGAGGTCCCACACATTAAAGCGAGGGGAAAAAATAAACATTTCAGACACTTGGTGTATACTGCAGACTACTTAAATATCCAAAGGCATCAAATAAATCATCAGACTGTTTAGAAATAGTCTCTGGCATGCTCCCTGCGAAGCCTCACACAAACCCTGTGATTGTGCAATGAGTACGAGGAGCTGGTCTCCACACCACCCTGGGGAGGTTTGCTAACATGAGCCAGTGGGATAGAGGTCCCGGGAGTCATCACGTTCTGGAGTCTGGGAAGCCTGGGGCCTCCTTTGCCATCTCTCTACTCCAATTAACCATTTCTGCAAAAAGCCAGCAATAAAAGGAAATGCAAGCCCAAAACACAGATAGTGCACCATTTGCAATTATGTTGACCCAACCTGAAAAGCATCTCCACCATCTTTAAAGGTGCTGGGCACATGGTCAATAGAGAGGTAAAGGCTGGTGAGTAGCAGGTGGATGGGTGAAATACACACACACACACACACACACACACACACACACACACACGCGTGCGCACAATGCTGTACCTGCCTCTTTTCAGGGAGATGGAGAGAGGGTGAGAGGGGATCCTGCAGAGAGTGCTTTGTAAACTAGCAAGTGCTCTCTGCAAACACAAAGGTCTGCTCCCTGCACAGAGTGTGGCTCATTCACACTGCAAGCTCCAACTGAACAGGATTACAGCTTCCCCTCAATTTAAGTATCCAAGGTATGTGAAACCGCTTACTCCTGTTGCCTGTCTTATTGCTCAAAAGCAGTGTTCATTTCTCTTTCACACACTGAAGGTTGAATGAGCAGCAGCTTTGTGTTGGCTCCGTGCTGGGTACCCTGTCTTCAGGGATCCCACAGTCTAAAGCACACAGAATACACAGGTACCAATTGCAGTGTGGTTATCAGAGGGGCTTGTATTGTGCTTTGGTACCACAGCATGCAAGAAGGGAAAGAGCAGAAGTTGGGCAGACAGGGAACCTCGATGGGTGTAGGAGCAGCGTAGAACTCCCAAGAGACCCCCTCCACTCCATCCCCAAGTCTGAGTGAGGGCTGGGAAGGCAGTCAGGGACTAGATCACAGCTAGATTTATATGCTGCGCCACAAGTATGAGCTCTATGCTGGACATGATAAGGAGCCGGCACGGATTATTACATAAGAGAGTGACAGTATCAGATCTGCCTTTTAGAAGTATCTCTTTTCTATCATTCTCCTTTTCAAGTTCCCTATACTTTGGAGAGCTGAATGAATGCTTGAGCAATGATCTTGTACACTTCAGACAAATCTCTTCTAGGTGAAAGATCACTCGCCCGGGATAATTTCCAAGCCAAAGCCAACAGTCGTGTTGAAAACATACAGAGTGGCAGAAGCAAAATGCTCATGGACTCAAAAATTTCAGCATTTAGAAAAAAAGAAGGGAAGAAACAAAAGAGAGATTAGAGGGAGAGAAGAAGGCAGAGGGGACAGGAAAGGGAAGGAGGGAGGGGAAGACAGCTATACATGTGTAAAACTTAGCTTGACTCTTTGCCAATGACCTAAGCACAGACCAATCGCTTAACTCATCTGAACTTCAGATTCCTTGTTTAGAAAAAAAAAAAAAAAAGAATAAAAAGGGAAATCCTACTCATTTCTGAACGGGTGGGTGTGGGAGAGATGCCCACTCGTGGCTGAGATGGCTACCAACCCACCCAAGCCCAAGCTTTCCCTTCTGTATTATGGAGATGTCATGAGGAAGAGCCACATTTATCCAACCTTGCAGCCAGGTGTGGCCACATCACTCATGCACATAAAGGAATGTGAATGGATTGTTGTGTGTTATTTCAGGGCCAAGACTTTTAAAAATTGGAATGCCTGCTGCATGCCAAACTTCCTGTTCTGATGGCTCCAATTCAGATGACATCAAAGCCCTAGGTAGGGGATACAAGTAGCCTGGGTCTCCGAGTCACTGCATGGAAGAAAGCCACTTCCAACCAGGTTCTCCTGATTGGACTCTTGAGGAATGAGATACCTTGTGTTCTGCCACTCAGATTTTAGGGCTTGTTTGTTATAGCATCTAGCACTATCCTGACTAATATAGACATACATGCAGAATGACAAGTGTTTAATAAGCACCAAATAAAGGAAGTGGTACAAGACACCACCTTCTGGAATTTTCTTTTTACACACAAAAAGACGCAATACAACTTCAAGGTGAGTACTTTTCACCGGTGTCTTTGGCAGGAACTTTTAATCCTTCCCCATAACAAGATTATCCCTTTGAGGGAAAATGAAGCCCAGTCTGGATTCCTTTTCTCCCCTTCCCCTGTTAAAAGTATCCTGCCAAATGCTAATGGCCATTATTTAGCAAGTTCTTCAATTTAAAAAGTTCCCATCTACTCACCAAGGCTGAGTGCGAGGCTGTCAGTTACTAAGAAATGGAAGATGGCCAACTGATTAGTTTTGATGGACTGCAGTGTGGAAATCCAGTCTGTGTCGTTAGAGTGCCTGTTCATCCAATTAACCAAATTACTACGGGGACTCCGGCCAAGTGCAACACTTAGTGGACCACGGCTCAGAGGTCAGAATGGAGGAAGAGGAGTCTTATCAAATGCCTTCCCTTCCTTCCTGTCTTTGGGTCACAAAGAGGGTTAAGCAGAGAGAACAGGTGAACAGTACCTTCTCTGACTCTTTCCTGCTTACCTTGAAAACTTAGATGTGACTTTTTAAAAGGATGTCTCACCATCATCATTATCATCATCAGCAGCAGCAGTTATATATTATTATTATTATTTTTTTATTTGGTACTAGCGATTGAACCCAGGGAAATTCTACTTCTGAACTACACCATCAGCCCCTTTTTTTTTTTTTTTTAATTTTGAAGCAGGGTCTTGCAAAGTTGCCCGAGGGTCTCACTTAGTTGCTGATACTGACCTCAAATCTGAAATCCTCTTGTCTCCCACGTACTGGAATGACAGGCACTCGTGTATTATTCCTTTTTTTTTTTTAAAGCTGTTTCACACCTACCTTTAAAGCTCCTACTCTGCACCAGGTTCTATAATTACTGCTGGGAAAAAAGCAGAGAACTAAGTGATCAAGGCTGTACCTTTGTGGAATTTGCATTCCAGCAGAGAGAAAAATCGGTCAACAGTGAAATGTTTCAACCTTGACACTCTTGGCATTTGGGACGAGATCATTCTTCCAGTGGTGGGGGTGGGGAGCTGTCTTGTGCATCCTAAGATGTTGAGCAGCATCTCTGGCCTCGACCCCTAGATACCAGAAGCTCACTAGTCCTCTTCCCAAGGCATAATCATAAATGCCATCAAGTATTGCTACGTGTCCCCTGGAGAGCAGATTAGCTCTCCCACCCCTCCCTCTCACTCTCTCCATTGAGAACCAGAGCTCAACAGTTAGGCAAATACAGAAGTAAGTAACTGGTGGTTACTTACTGGGAAAGGATAGAAAGAGGATCACAAGACAGAAGAGAACAGCATTCAGGGAAAGCTCTCCAGGGAGGTGGTAGCCCTTAATCTGGGAGCTCCAGATGAGGAGGGATCAGCTATGTAAAGAGCAGGAGGAGAGTCCTGTGAGCAGAGGAACAAAGGGACAAAGGCCTGCACAACTGCACAATCCAGTTCATGAAAGCCTTTTATTAAGCATCTACGTGTTGATTACGGATAACTTTCACATATTTTTCTGATATGCAAAATGCTGTGATGGAGTCATAATTAGATTTGGAGTTTTCTGAATATAACAGTGAGGCTCAGAGAAGCTAAAGGGCTTGCCCAAAGCCATCTGAGATAGTGGCATATCTAGGGCCCCACTCAGCCTCTCTGACTGGGGAGCCCACGCCCACCCCACAGCTGGCCCTAGTCTCTCTTCATTCTGAATCTCATCTGCAGGTGCAACCAAGAAAGAGGGGCCTGCTTGCTATTGGGGTATCTTCAGGGTAGATATTCCAGTGTATCTTTTTTCTGTGTGTGGGGATTGAATCCAGGATCATTATACCCCCAGCCATGCCATCAGCCCTATTTTATTTTTAAATTTTGAAACAGGGTCTCTCTAAGTTGTGGAGGGTCTCACTAAGTTGCAGAAGCTGGCTTTGAACTGGCAATCCTCCTGTCTCAGCCTCCCAAGTACTGGCATTACAGGTGTGTCTCCCCATGCCCCACCCCAGTATATCTTTCATAGTATTTCTCAAGTAAGAAAACCAAGAAAGGCTGCAGCATAGGGGAAGTTAAAAGGACCTGAGTCTTGGTTCTTCTACTTCAAAATGCATCTCCAGAACTTTCTGAGTCTTTTTTAACCATATCAGTTTTTGGAGTGATTCAAAGAGCTGGCTCTCAATTATTTGGGCAGGTAATTACCATCACTTTCACCATCATTATTACTATCATCACCATTATCACCATAGACACCACCATCATCACACACACTAACCCCCATCACCACTCCTAACTTCATCACCATCATCATCACCATTGTTATCCCTAACCTTATCGCCATATCATCACCCTCATCATTAATATCCTCCTAACAAAACCCACATCTATTGACTTCTAACAACGCAATAGGTAGACAGCAAAGTGTCCTATCTTACTAAGACCTACCTACTAGAACTCTGTGAGGTGAGTCATGCTATTAACCCAAAATTCATATGTAAAAATCAAGGGTCAGGAAAGAATAAAGAAATTTGTCCAATTACATGGCCAGACCCAAATTAAAAATCCTCTTTAAGAGTTCTTGAGGTTTTTGGGTCAAAGTACTTGTTATTACAATGAATTTATTCTGCATACATAGCTGCTTTCCATACATATGCAAATGTCCCCTACATATCACTTCATCAATGCTGGTAAAATAGGGCACTTACAGGAAGAAATCGCCCTGACACTCTGCCTGACACTCAGTCACCTCAGTGGGGTGAAATTTGTGTTGGAGGGAAAAAGTTAAGGTGTGTCAGAGGGATTAGATGTGATGTAGGAGTGGAGAAGCATTCGGATCTCTCTGGATGGCAACATGTCATCTGCCAAAGAAATGTGTCCCATTACTACCACAAATCCTAAATTATGATGAATTTTGCCTGTGGGGTCTAATCAGAGAAGAGGAAGAAGAAGAAGAAGAAGAAGAAGAAGAAGAAGAAGAAGAAGAAGAAGAAGAAGAGGAAGAAGAAGAAGAAAGGGAGGGAAGAGGGGGAGGAGGGGAATAAGAATAAGAAGAGAAGGAGGAAGGGGAGGAGGAGGAAGAAGATAACTCTAAAAACAAAACAAAACAAAACAAGAACAACCTTCTCCCTCCATACATATTTATGTATTCCAGCTTCTCTCATCCTTGTTTTTCCATGATAGGTTCATAGAATGGGGTAGAAAACAGTAAGGACTTCCTCTGTTAGCCCTTGACTGGATTGCCAAGGCCAGAAATGGCCTCTTTACAAGGGATGGAACAAGCATATTTGGAACTGGGCAATTGTGTCATGTTGTTGAAACCCACATATGTGCAGACACCCCTTGAAGTGTTCCATGGAGTCGTCAGAAAAGTACCCACGCCACCACAGCAACCAAAATCATAAGTGGAAACTTTTTTTTTTTTTTTTTCGTTTTGCTTGAAAACAGATCGCCCGGTCTGTATCGTTATTTGTGTCAGTTGAGTCGATACTTTCCTTGGCTTAGAGACAAGCCTAATGTGAGTACGTGAATGCAAATCTTGTGGTAAAGGCCATTTATATTAGCTGGCTCCTGACTTTTGATCAATAATCTTTAAAATGTCATCTGGATTATGTCTCTCTTTGGATTATTTATTAGAATTCTTCCTGCTATGAACAGACTGGCAGATATGTTTGTCTTCGGCAACAGGTCTGGAAGTTTGTAAATGCTTATTGACTTGGTCTTTCCACCCCCGCCTTCCCCAGAACCACCGCCCTCTCTTCCTTTTTATTTTTCGTGCTAGGTTGGTGCAGTGACATAGAAGACAACATCAGGGTGTGCCCCTGACAGTTAAGAGCCAAACTATATCTCCTAGGTGCAATCAATCTGGTGTTTGCAGTTATGTGTTTTCAGAAAACCTAAACAACGTTCAGATTTGCTCACCATGGAGGTTTCCACATTCAATGGAACATTGACTATGACCTTGTCAAGGCCTCCAAGGGCAGATGCAGGGAATTCCAACAATCCTTCTTAGCTGGGAGCTGGTGTCGGCTGAACACCCCCTAAGTCTGCACCAAAACTAAGGATGAGAAACACTGGCTGGTGTTGGCTGAACCTCCCTTCCCTCTCAGGAGGATGGAAAGATGTATTTACAACTCTCAATAATTCCAGGAGTTAGGAATCCATATGTCTATTTTGCAGATGAGACTGAATAAGTCATCCCAAACTTCATGCTAGTGATTGAAGGGGAAGAGACCCCAGTTTCTGGTATCCGACACAGCCCTGTTTCCCAAACTGTCCCATCCACATGAATTGCATGGGATTCTACTTAAGCATGCATCTCACTGTCCCAACTGGGACAGTTGTAAGGAAGAAAGGAAGTACTTAGGAAAAAGCATACGAGGGGACAGTCTCAGACAATCCAGGACATGGGGTTCTTTGAGCATGGTTCCCATGTTCTGTTCCAGAGCCATTGGCTCAACCCTCCGGAGATTGGGGCTTGGAGCCTGCCACACAATGAGCATCTCAGGTGACTTTCATCACTGCCAAGAGGTTCCCAATTCCTGTGGGGCTACTTTGGAGTCCTGCAGGGAGTCCATTAAAACAGGGACTTGTCTATGACATGAGGTCTATCTGGTCTGGGGCTCCGGATTTTGGCATTTTTAACATGTGTCTCCAATGTTTTTGCTAAATTTAGAAGCTCAAGGAATATAAATTTAGGAAGTATAAATTTAGGAAACCAAGGATATATAGACTGGATTTGAAATGTATCTTTCCATTTTGCCACATTTGAAGAGGTTGATCCTTAACTTTAATTAATCAATTAATTAATTTATTTTTGGTGAAGACTATAATTAAAGAAAAGAAATGGTCTCCACTACTCCTAGGTTGTGGGATGACCACAGAGCAAGTTATTATACTTCTGTGTGCCCAGTTTACTTAGATTTACAAAGATTCCTAGACTCTCTGTGATCAATTGGTTAAAATTTAAATTATTTAGAATCATGTTTAGCACATATAAAGACCTCAGTAAAGGTATACTGATGGTTGTTGTTTTCATCTGTACCCAATTTTCTCCAAGATACTGAGTGATTTTTATAGTCTTTTTGTTTCCCATTTATACTTATGTATTACTTTATCTTATGGCAACATATATAATGTGCCTCTCAAACACTTGACCACCATACTGCAGTAGATATCTGGTCGTCTAATGTCCTTCTGCTCAAAATAACTTTGTGCAACTCTTCTCATTCCACCTAACTTTGTCCTAAAGCATAATGGGGATAGGACTTTGCTCAAATAATGGCATCTAAAAATGAGAGAGATAGCGGGCGTGGTGGCACACGCTAGTAGTCTCAGAACTTGGGAGGCTGAGACATGAGGATCTCGGGTTTGAGGCCAGCCTCAGCTACTTAGTGAGGCCCTCTGCAACTTAGTGAGACCTTGTTTCAAAATAAAGAATGCAAAATAGGGCTGGGGGTGGAGCTCAGAGGTAGAATACCCCTGGGTTCAATCCCCAGTTCTGCAAAATAAATAAATAAATAAATAAAAGTAATAATAATAATAAAAAGATTAAAAATGAGAGAGAAATTGAACTGATATCTCGAAGATAAGACTATTATTAAGAATGTTTCGTCAAAAAAGCTGGGCATGGTGGCACACAAGAGGATTATAGATTGGAGGCGAGCCTCAACAACTTAGCAAGATTTTCATCAACTTAGTGAGATCCTGTTTCCAAACAAAAAATAAAATAGGGTTGGGGTATAACTTAGAAGTAGAATGCTTCTGGGTTCAATCCTCCAGCACCACACACACATGCGTGTGCGCGCGCACACACACACACGCACAAATGTTTCTTCAAAAAGCTTTATTATGGTTTTATAATATTCCATTTTAAGTGTATGTGTGTATGTGTAATATATATGTATATATATGTATATGTGTGTGTATCATGTTTTAGTTAACTAGTTGCCTATTGTTGGGAATTAGGTTGCTTGGTACTCTGGGACTAAAATGATAATTTACTTGTCTGCATGTCTTGCTTAACTTTAATAATTTCCTCTAGATAAATCCAATGGTATAATTTTAAATTTGATAAATGTAATTTTGTGATAGATGGAATCAGAAACATACATAAGCAACTCATTTCTTATGCTTTTATAGTTCAGGACTCATTATTTATCATTCTCTTTCCCACCTCAAATTTTTTTCTTCTAAGGACAAACAGGGCCAAGAATTGGCTCCAAGGATGAATATCTGGTAAATAATAATAAAAAAAATGATATTCTGAAAACAGAAAAAAAAGTGGGTCACTCTTTGTTTCACAGCAAAGAAAAATAAAAAGGCTTTCTCTTTCATGTCGAAGTCTAAATAATGCCTTCCAAAGCATTAGTTTTCAACTTCAAGGAGCAAGCGGGATTTTAAAGCCGAGGGTGGACCATTTCTGTCTTATTCTGCCGGCAAAAATAAATGTGGCAGCGGATCTAAATGATGTCAGGGAATGTGTGTGTTGCCTTACGCCACAAGTGGCTGCTGTCAGCCAGTGTTCAGAGTTCCTCTGTACAAGTCCATGGATGGAGACCGAACAGTAGTCGCTTGACAAGAACATCACTTTGAGATTTATTTGCACGTTTCTGGTTTTTAAATACCTGACTACTATACTTCTGCATCATCTTGCTTTCAACCCAGGGAAAACCGGCAAATGATACTCTTGGAATTTGATGCAATTGAACCTGCTGTAAAAAATCATCACTCTGGATAATTTTCTTTTTAAAGCTCACAAATAACATCCAAATTGTGCATAGGTCTGTGGAGTTACCAGGGATGGTTATAGTGTGTGTGTGTGTGTGTGTGTGTGTGTGTGTGTGTGTGTGTGTGTTGCTGGGGATTGAACCTAGGGGCGTTTTACCTCTGGGCTACACTATTCCAAACCTGTTTTAGTTTTTATTTGGAAACAGGGTCTCGCTAACTTGCTGAGAGCCTTGCTAAGTTGCTGAGGCTGACTTTGAACCTGTGATCCTCCTGTCTCAGCCTCCCAAGTACTGGCATTACAGGTGTGGGCTGCCAGGCTGGGCCGTTATACTGGATCTGAATCCAGACTCGCAGGTAGCACTGGATGACCTTGAGAAAGCTCCTTCACCGGGCACCCGGGAGGGAAGCTGGCGCTCAGAGAGCACGCTGTGCTCTGCACAGACCCCACCTGCAACCCGGAGAGCCTGCCGGGATCACAGCATTTGCTGGGTCCCCTGCCGAACACGGCAAGTTCCTGCTAAAGCGGGATCCTTGCTTGAGAAATATGACCTTCCCTTTTGATTGTGGCTGCACCAAGGCACGTAGGAGTGTGCAGAAGCAAGTGTGAGAGGTGTGCAGAGCCCTGGACCCCTCTCCGTTCACAACTCTGCCTTCCAATTAACTTGCCCACTGGATCTCACCCCAGAGGGTCACCGCGTGTGCATCAGAGAGCCCGGGACCTCGGTCGTAACATTTGCACGGCACATTAGCTTTGACAAGGGGCACAATCTCGGAATCCAAAGTGAAGATGTCCCCTGGATCCCTTTTAATGGGCTTCAGCGACTTTTGTCCCCCGCTCGGCTGGAGTACATCTTCCCTGACACGGCTCCCAGCCCTCCCTATTATCGAGGAAAGTTCTTGTGCTTTGCACGCACGGAGCAAGAAGCAGAGTGGCAGAGGACGTGTCAGAGGAAGCCCTGAGACAGGTTTTTAAAATGATATGCTGGCCGTCAGCACAGCCGGGTTGGGGACCGTCTGGCCATTGCCGCGGTCCACAGAGGTGGCATTAGCAGCTCCACTCCAGCCCTGTGGCCTCGCGTTCCCTGGCCTGCACATCCTGAGCCAAGAGCTTGGGGTCTTAACTCCTGCTTATACACCCAAGTCACCTGCCACCGTGCCAGGGGCCAGACTCAGGGACCAAGGGTTCTTTTGTCCCAGGCAAGAACAGCACGTCAAACATACCTATTGCCTTCTTTCCTCCCTGGCAGGAGAAAGGAAAAAATTAATCATATATATTTATATGATTTTTAAATTAGGAAATGAAGGAAATCCACTCTATTTTTTTAATATTGTCCTTTCAAGGGTGTCTCTATTTGCATAGTTAGATCCTCTTTCCCTCCCCAGCACCAACATTAGTGTGACCTTTTCCTGCTAATTGGAAAATCTTACGGAAATAAACCCTGTCAGAAAATGAGAAGTGGCTCCCCCTTTGGATGGCCAAACGACCTCAGAGGGGGAAAGAAGTTCTGAATTTCTGTTCCTTTTGCACACACTGCAAAATCTTTATTACTTCGGAGAGCCTTGAAGCTCAGTAATGCCCCTCCGGTGCAAAGCGGAGTAAATAAATTTCTTCTTATGACCACTTTGGAGAAACACACAACCAGATTTACTCAACAGGGATAGATAGTGGACAGGATAATGAAGAGAGAATAAGAATATGATCGGGGTTTACAGCCTCTTCTGTCTCTTTAAAGGGTTTTAATCCTTCAGAAACAGGATACTGGGTCCATTTCCTTAAAGATACAGTGCTCCTTCTGGGACAAGTAATGTTATAAAAAGCTAAGATGTAACATCTATCTGGCGATATTGATTGGCACTTTAGTGTGATAAAAGGGGTTGAACCTGAAGGGGAAAAGAGGGAAAAAAACCTAAGTGAGAATTACTCTTTGAAGAATTCAAAGTGTCCCTAGAAGATCAGGCTAAACTTCAACGACAGAGTGTGGACCGGGTGACAGGCATTGACAACTTGACCCCACCATCAGCGTGGTTTCCGGGCTGACGGACTCCCCTCTGCCAGTCAATGACGGCTACTTCAAAAGCAATTCGGACGATCCTGATAGCACACCCTGGCAACTCTTAAACTGACCCCAAATGAGCCAGGCCAGCTATTCGGATCCATTGTCATGAGCCTGGAGTGAAAAGGGTCCTGTCTCTAGAGAGTCATTCAGTTGAGCGTTCCAGCAACCCGGCAGGATGAGCTCAATGTCCCAGCCTCAGTGAGGCCGATTTCATAGACTCTCCTGTCAGCCTCCACAGCGTCCCCAAGCACCCTGAGCCCGGACCCACCATTGCTCTCCCTCCTAACGTGCCAGGCGGTACCTCTGCAGGGGACAGTGGCGCCTAACCTTTCGTCAGCGCACACTCTGCATCAGCTATTTGCACTTAATCTTCCTAATACCTGCAGGTGCTGTTAATAACCCAGTTTACAGATCCAGAAGAAGGAGGCTCAGCCAGGTCCTTAATCTTGCCCCAGGACACACAGCAGGTAAAGAGTCTGTGCATCAGCTCAAAGTTCCCCCTCCCCCAGCTGCCTGTGTTTTCAGGGTTCCGGATCTGGGCTTGCAGGAGGGTTTTGGTTGTTGTTGCTGTCCTTCCTTACTGTGTTTTATTTTTGATTGTAGCACTCTTGGAAAGTGACCAAATCACAGTTTCCAAACCCGCACCTCCATGGAGAAAGATGCTGGCGTCCCTGCATGTCAGGGGCACAGAATCCTGGGGCCACTGAATTCCAGAACCCTGGAATCCAGGAAATCTTAGAAGCCCAGCATCTTCTTTTCAAAGGGTCTCCGAGGCTACTGGTTTCTGCAGCGGGACTTGGAACGGGGGTCTGTATCGGCTGTGACCCCAGCAAAATGCGACTGAAGATGACATGCCAGGTCTCCAGTGACAAGTGTCAGACAGAGGCCTGCATGGCAGCATGACCACGCACTTTGTAGCTCAGCACAGAGCTGGGAGGCTGGGCAGCTGTTCTTTGCAAGGGCTTCCTTGGGGTACCCCCATCTTTGCTTTGCCACCATAGGAAAAAGTGCAAAAACCCTCGAAATGCCAAGCTACCCGTCTCCACAACCCGAGGCCAGCACCCAGGGCTGCTGTCCAGTGGGGAAATGTCACTGTGGAGATGACACTCTCTCTTGTATTGGCCCTCGTTCCAGCCTCTGAATTGGAGCTGCCCAGGAAGTATCTGTCCAGGGCTCCGGGCAGCCAGAGACTCACTGGGGCCAGGTTCCTAGGGAAGGTGGCACCTGCTTGAGGGAGCTCAGAGAGTGACCGAATCACAAAATGTCCTGCCAGAGGGTTCAGGCAGCCACGCCCTTGACTGGGAATGAAGTCATCCTCTTGGCTGGGGAGGGTTGAGGGCCAGCCTCCGGACAGGAATGACGTCACACGGAGACTCTGTCCTTAACCTGCTTTTATCATTGTGGGACTTCTTGGCCAGAGTCACGTATTCCACCTCTTCTAGAATTACAGAGAATGTTCCAGGGCATTTTGGTCTCCATCCGCACGGGAACATAGAGGTGAGATCATGGGGAGGGACCCCAGAGGCAAGAGCTGACTCCTGATGCTGCTCTTCAACAACTGCTTGGAAATTGTTGGGATGACTTGAAAGAATAATAGCTAATATTCACAGGGTGCTGTGTGCTAGGTTATGCTGCGTAGCACCTCAACAAACCACAGCCTTATCAGCTAAATGTTATTTGTCTTTTTAATAGATTCAGATAACTAGTAACCAAGTACCCAAAGCCACTCAGCTAAATAAAAGGTGGGCAGAGACAGAGCCCACCACCTGAAATGTGGGGTAAGCTCTGTGTTATTATTATAATGAGAAATTCGTAATCCTTGCCCCATAACTAGTGTCAAGCACAGAGAGGGATGGGGGTGGGGGACAAATATCAGCCTTCTCTGACTCCAAAATGGTTCAAAAGACAAATAAAGGAAGTTAATCCGATATGAAAACTCAGTAAATAAATAAATAAAAATAAAATATGCAAAGTCTTCAGGAAAATTTCAAAGCCATTTTAGCTCCTGAGACTGGCTGTGTGGAGTGTGTGTTCTTCCTGTCTGCCCGGTGACACTGAGCCGACTACACAACATGGTTTCCAAACCGGTGGAATTGGCAGTGAGCCGCGAAGGCAGGAGAGGGGTCCTCATCACGGCGCCTGCCACATGTCAGGCCCCGCTGGAGCCTTGGGCTCCTTGCTCTGGTGCATCCAATCCTCCCAGGAGCCCTGGGAGGTGGGCCTTTGGGGTTTTACCTTTGTAGAGGGGCCAGCCAAGGTTCCGGGAGAGGAGGAGACTTGGCCAAGGCTACACAGTCTGTGTGAGGCAGAGCCAGGATTTAGATCAAAACCTTTCAGGTAGCCGGGCGTAGTGACGCACGCTTGTAATCCCAGTACTTGAGAGGCTGAGAGTAGAGGATCTGGGTTCGCAGACAGCCTCAGCTACTTAGTGAGGCCCTCCACAACTTAGTGAGACCTTGTTTCAAAATAAAGAATAAAAAATAGGGCTGGGGGTGTAGCTTCGAGGTAGAATGCTCCTGGGTTCAATCCCCAGTACTGCAAAAAAAAAAAAAAAAAAAAAAAAAAACCCAAAACTTTTCAGGTGATGCTCTTAACTTCTGGGGTCCCTGAAGAAGAAATGTCTTGCTGGGCGTGGTGGCACACGCTTGTAATCCCAGCATTCCGGAGGCTGAGACCAGAGGATCCGGGTTCACGGCCAGCCTCAGCTACCTAGTGAGGCACTCCGCAACTTAGAATAAAAAATAGGGCTGGGGGTATAGCTCGGAGGTAGAATGCCCCTGAGTTCAATCCCCAGTACAGCAAAAAAAAAAAAAAGAAAAGAAAGAAATGTCTTATTATTATAATAATTATTATTCTTATTTTGGTAACCACACCCCCAGCCCTATTTTATTTTTTTATTTAGAAACAGGGTCTCACCAAATTGCCAAGTCTGGTCTCGCTAAATTGCCAAGGCTGGCTTCGAACCCGAGATCCTCCTGTCTCAGCCTCCCAGGTACTGGGATTGTAGGCCTGTAACATCATGCCTGGCTTCCTCAAATTTTATTTACTATCTAGTGAAAAAGGATGATCGTTGTTGAGTATTTCCTAGACCTGAAAACTTTTCTGGCCATCCCTGCACACCTATCAGGATGTCAGGGCCTTCATCAGGGCCAGAGGTGCAGGATCAGGATATATAACCAGACCGTTTCAGTCAAGGGTGCAAGAGGAGAGGAAACCCAGAGAGTCCCTTGAGCCAGGCGGAGGAGCAGAGGTCCTAGAGCATGGCAGGTTTTGCCCTTGCAGGTACCAGGTGATGGTCAAGCTGGGCACTGCACCTTTTGGCCCAGGCAGGAGCGTGGGCAGGAACAAGTCAGGGAACACTTTCCAGTAGAGGGGATCAGAGTGGAGGTTGGGAGGGTGGAGGCCACGGAGGCTGGCAGTGAAGGCTGGGAGCAGAAGTCAGGATTGAGAAGAAGTGAAGATCAAGAGTTCCAACAGCTCACTTCTCTTTGCAGGAATGAAAGGAGGGGTGCTGTGGAGGGGGGTGCAGAGTGCCCGTCTATGCCCCTGTGACCCAGGCTCACTGTCCCTGGGAGCAAACAGCCCTCCTCAGGGGTGTGTTGTTGTTTCTGGTACCGGGGATTGAACCCAGGGGCATTCTACCTCCAAGCTACACCTCTAGTCCTATTTTTTTATTCTTTATTTTGAAACAGGTCTCACTAAGTTGTGGAGGGCCTCACTAAGTAGGTGAGGCTGGCCACAAACCCCGATCCTCCTATCTCAGCCTCCCAAGTACTGGGATCACAAGTGTGCGCCACCACACCCTGCTCTCAGAGGTATTTTAATGAGCTTCTCACCTTTGTGCACAGGATCTCCATGCTATGCTAGAGCCCTAAACTGTGGAAAGCATAAATCTGCCTCCAAAGGAACAGAAATGTAATTCTTCTAGTACACACAGACACACACACACACACACACACACACACACACACACGAAACAAAATAACATATAAAACAAATCATGCATATAAGAAACTCAGAGAGATAGTGTCAGATTGGGAAGAGAAAATATGTGGGAGATTGAGAGAAACCAAGAGCTGACAAAGCTCTGGGGAGAGGAAGGGAAAAAAAAAAGAAAGAAAGAAAGAAAAAGAAAAAAGACTGCTTGGGAAATAGAAGTTGTTTCATAACATTTTAAAACCAAAGTTGGCATAAACATCAGAGATCTGTCCTTTCTTGATAAGATTACTTATTTCCCCCCCCTCCTCGACCATTTCACAGAGCTAAAATCATGTTTAGGACAGTTAATCTAGAGTCTGCCTATCTTGAAGGATCCCTCCTAGAACTCCGGTAAGCTTTGGCAGAGGTTAGATCTGACTCCCCAAGATTTCACAACTTTCCCTCCTAGAAAATGCATCCCACGTTCTTAAAATAGAATCAGGTCTTCAGCTGGGGTTGGTGGATGGGGAGCAAAGGAGGCCAGGCCCCCAGCGCAGGCATGGTGGAGGCCGGGGTCCGGGTTTCCCCAGAGATGGAGCAGGAAAAGGAGCACAGGAGGGACACAGCCAACTGCCTGCTTCCCAATGGCCTCCTTGTATCCCCAGAAGCCTCATTCTGATAGAGCCCGGTGGAACCCCACAAGAGCCCCGAACTGCTGAGCAGAGGTGACTTGGAGGTCCCTCCACAGCTGTGGAATTCTAACGCTGAGGCAGGGCCTGGGGGTTTAGGACCTGCATTTGAGTCCTGGGTCTGCACCCTCTCTGCTCCCCAAGCCTCTGCCCCCTCCCCTGAGGAGTAAAGCCTGCCCCCCTGGTCTTGATAATGCAGTGAGAAAGGCACACAAAGCACACAGTAGGAATTCAAATGTGATGTGCCTTGAACTAAGGTGCAGTTGTTGTTTCTAAGCACCAAAGAGGAAGAGGTTAAAGTATGGTGTTGACCAGGCATGGCAGCACATGCCTGGGAACCCAGTACTTGGGAGGCTGAAACAGGAGGATGCAGGTTTGAGGTCACCATGTAGCAACTTACTAAGACCTTGTTTCAAACTAAAAAAAAAAAAAAAAAATAAGTAAATTGGACTGGTAGGGGTGTATCCTTAGTGGTGGAACATCCCTGGGTTCAATCCCTAGTAAGAGAAAAGAAAAATAAAGAGAAAGGAAAAGTAAAGAAAAATGGAGCCAAAGAACAATACCCCTGTGGAAGTCTGTGCTGAACTTCTACATTTTGAAGGGGAGGGGTAGGATTAGGTCAACCATTCCCCCAGCCTCCACCAGCAGAGTGGTAGCAGTTCTGGCTGTGGATGACGATGACGCCCGTGGTGGCCAGGGTCCTGAACGCCTCATTAGACAGTGCTCCCTGAGGCACGTGAGGCTTTGTCTGAATGGAATCTACAGGAATTCCAAGTAGGAATTCTGAGTAGCCAGAAGAGTTCCTTGATCTTCTCTTCCTCAGCTATTACTTCTAGAATTCTCTATGCCCTCCTCCCTTCTCCCAAAGAGCCACATCTTTGCATACTTACATATTAATACACATGCACACACACAGATGCATATGTACACACGCACATACAGCACCCTATCATACATGCAACATGTCTCTCCAAACCCCAGTTCTTCTTGCAAGCGCTCATTTTTTACTGAGGAGCAGGGAATCCTCAGGCCACATGATCCTCTTCCTAGATGTCTACGCAGCCCAGTGAGTGCCTGGTTTCCCTGAAGCCAATTAACAGCCCTTTGGAATCCAAATCTGTAACTCTCGTTCTAGAACCTTCCTAGCCTCATACCAAAGGTGCTTGAGGCTTTCTCCCCAGCTCCCTTCCCTGCCTCAGTCTTGTACCTCTCATTTCTGCAGCCTGGGCTTGTGCGCCCTACCAGTTCCCGCCTGGACGTCTCTGGGCATGTGTCTCTGTTTCTGACCAGCCCACTTTCTTTCTTTCAACAGTCACTTAGTGAGGCCTCCCAGGTAACAGGTTCTGAGCTGGGGTGGGGGCTGGACTTCCATTCCTACAAACCAGCTTCTTTTCCCCACACCCTTGTGTTTTGCTGGTGCAACTTCACCAGCCAGCCACCTCAGAGGATGCCTGGGGTTCCTCCTGACTCCTCCCTCCCCTTCCAATGCATCCCATCACTGTCAGCCCTAAGCTGCTCCTCCTCTGTATCTCTCCGACTTGCCTTTCTCCCCAACTCCCTTACCACCTGCTAGCTCCAAGCTGCCACCGCCTCCGCAGACCTTTGCAGTAGACATCTAATCACCCACCCTGTTTCTACTCTGAATGTCCTGTAATTCAATCTCCTCACAGCCAGGGCAATTTTTAGAATGAGCCCTTCACTCCAGCTACCAGTGCAACCTGGGCTTCCGTAGCTCCGATGTCAAATACCCAGCCCTGCCCCTCTTCCCTCTCTCTGCAGTCATTTTTAGTTCCTGGAATCCATCCTTCTTCCCCTGTCCACAGGGCCTTTGAATGAGCCATTCCTGTTGCTTGGAACCCTCTCCTTCCTCCCTCTGCTGTTAACTCCTGCTTTCCCTGAGCTCTTAGCTCAATTAGTATGTTCATAGGGAAGCCTTCTTGAACCTTTGTACTAAACCAGCCCGCCTTCAAAAGTGTGCAGACGGCACCTGGGTCCACGGCCACATGACTTAGTTCTGAGGTCCAAGGCACGCTTGCATTCATGGGTCTCTTCCTTCATTAAAAGTATTAAAAGAGCCAGGTGGGGAGCACACCTATAATCCCAGTTACTTGGGAGGCTGAGACGGGAGGATCGCAAGTGTGAGGACAGCCTCAGCAAGTAGTGACACTCATCAATCTAGTAAGACCCTGTTTAAAAAAAAAAATTGGTCTTGGGGTGTAGCTCAGAGGTAGAATGCATCTAAGTTTAATCCCTAGTACCACACACACAACAAATAAAGTATTTCAAGTTATATTTAACCATTGGTACAAAGGAAGATAGAGTCAAGGTTGGATTCATTATTGTCTAAGTATCACCATTATTATTATTATTATTATTATTTGTGGTACTAGGCCCTTTTTATTTTTGATTTTGAAATAAGCTCTCACTAAGTTGCTGAGGCTGGCTTTGAACCTGAGATCCTCCTCTCTCAGCCTCCCAAGTACTGTGATTACAGGCGTGCGCCACCACTCCTGGCTCTATGCATTATTATTTAATTTTTTTCTTTAGATTTAAGATAGATTAAAGCAGAACATTCCTGTGGGCCCCTGCAGATACTTGGACTCTGCGGCTCCCTTCCCCAGTGTGGTGTCTGCCCTGCAGTTTCAGTCCTTCATCAGAGAATGCTACAGTGACCAAGGGATTTTCCTCACTTACGTCAGTCTCTGCCTCTGAGCGCCGGGAGGGCAGGGGCCACACCTGTCTTTCTCACCACCAAGTTTCCAGGAACCAGCCAGGACAGGTGCTATGCAGGCGATGCTCAGAGGACCACAGCTGGACGAGTGACTGGCAGAGGGATGGCGGTCCCCCACCCCAGGCTCTGGGTCCTCCCCCGTAGCTTACCTGCAGCTCTGCCTGCAGAGCTTGCAGCATCTCCACGGGGCACCACGTGAAGGTATGCAAATGCCTCTTGTACACAGAGGCGCACCACCTGCCACAGCGCCTCCCTGGGAGGTGGAAGAAACTCTGAGGCGGCCCTGACTGGGCACAGCTGCCTCCCATTACAGTCCTGCCTGCGGAGGAAGGGACACCAGGGCCAGGAGACTTTTCCACTCACAGTGAAGATGGCTTGCTTGTCATGTGTGAGAGCCAGGGGCCTCTGGAGGAGACTGAGCGGTATGCTTGCTTGAGTTGTAGGGTGCAGGGTGACAAATACCACGACATCTTGGGAGGTCCCATGTTCCCATTGGCCGGTATCCCAGGCACATAGGCAGTCTGACCCTTGACCTCCCCTGCTCACTGATCCCCCAGCTGTGATTATTTTTACTTTTGATGACGTTCATCTGGGTGAAGGCAGCTCAGCACAGCTATCTGATCCCACCTAACTGTAAAGCAGCTGGCCACCTCTCCTCAAGGTAGGGTAGATAGAGTAGGATCTGGGCCAGGGGAAAGGAGGGTTGAGTCTCACCTTGGCTGCTGCTTGTGAAACCAGACACTTAACCTTCTGGTAAGAATTAAAGCAACCATGTAAGAGGAGGCTTTATGTATGCCTGACACACAAAAAGGCACTAAATGCCTGCAGCCGTTATAACGATGAGCTCTCACGTTTAAGTGGGTTGCTTTGTCACCAACCGAGAATGCCTCTCCCAAACCAGCAAGCCTGTCTGCTACCCTGTTCTTGCTTGCGTGGGAGCCCATTTCTGGGGAGGCCAAGGTTTAAGCAGGCTAAGAGGAGGCCACAGGTCTGCTGCTGCAGAAAAGAGGATGCAGGGGTGCTTTCCAGGCAGGAATGGTCTGGACCATGATGGGCTTCAGTCTGGGCCACTTCCGGCTGGCAGGAAGGCAACTGAAGGCTTCTTGCAAATTGCATGTGTCCAGGGGAGGTCTGCATAAGGCAGGAGACACCTAGTGCTAAGACCCACAGACGTCCCTGGAAGCTGGTGGTGAGAGTGGCACATTCAAAGCCTGGCATGAATAGGGACTGTCACAAGCCCCCAGAGCCCCAACCTTTCTCCCTCTCTCATCTGGTATATGTACCCCCCCCACACACATACATATACACACCCAATACTCTGAAAATGGAGAACCAGGAGGCTGCCACTTTCTCTCCTAAACCAGGCCACCTTGTTGCGGCAACCCAGAAAGCCAGCTGGTGAATGTTTGCAGGAGGTCTCAGGAAAGGGATGGTGTTCTAGGAGCCTTTACAGACCGAGACGTTAGCTGACAGGGCCTTAACAGGAAGCCCAGGCACACCAGTAGCTTCTCTGATAGGACGCTGGTGTTTTCAGACCATTTCCTGCTGGAGAATCTTCTAGAAGAGAGGCTAGTTGAATACGCTGTCCTAAGTGGATCAGATCATCTGCTCAACTCAACCACATCAAGCCAGTGCTTAATGAGCTCTACCCTGCAAAGCCAGGGTTTGGACAATGTGCCCAGGGGCTCTTGGGATACATTCAACCAAGAAAGAGAATCCAGACAGCAAGGAAACCATCATCCAAGTCAACCTCACGTTCCCCCCAGGAGGAGTGCAGAGCGGGGTCACACTGATCTTCCAGGTACCCAGTTCCTATCGTGAGTCCTAAAAGACAGGCTGACATTCAAGAGAGACTCTCGAGACAGGTGACAGTGTGATGGGGCATCAGCCACTGATTCTCATGGCAACAGCTGGACAGAGGGAGCATCCTTGTCTGCAGAAGAGGAGCTTGTGGGATGTCAGCTCGCTGTGCTACCACATAGGAGGGGTGCTATCCCCAGGGAGCACCGGGGGCACAGACAGTGCTGTGGACAGTGTTATTCTTAGTAGAACCAGAGGGCAGAATATGGAGTAGTGGGTGGAAGGGGGTGGAGGTGACTTTCAGATCCACATAGAGGAGGGCTCCCTACTCCTGGAATGGCTGCCTCAGGGCACTGGGGGATGCCCAGGAACAGGGTTCTTGTGACACTCCTGTCTCTACCAGCCACAATGTTCCCATGCTTATAACCAGCTCCAAGGAGAAGGATGCGCCTGTAATCTCAATTGCTCATCTGACCTCCTTGAACCTCTTCTCTTTGCTACCTCATGTTCTGTGGATCCTCCATTTTAGCTCTCCTGGGGAATCTCACCTAAGCCTAGCTCTCATCTGTCCTTGGAAAAAAGCCTCCTGGAATCGGTGGGGACATGGAAGTAGGTTGAAGCATGGGCTTTGGAGCAAGACAGACACGAGGTCAGATCTCAGCTCCAGCATGTGCCACTCACATGGCTTTATGCTGGTGGCTCCTCTGAGCCTGTTTTCACATCTACAAAATTAAATGATGCCATGACTAGGTTGTAAAGCATTACAGGAGATTGTGTGGACATAGCTAGGCTTGTGGGAAGCAAGCTACTTTCATTTTTTGGAACAGCAATTGACCATTTCCATTGAGTTCTTTTGCTTCTCAACTGGGAGCCTGGGAGCCGAGCAGATCCAGCCTGTGGGAGATCAAAGTCGGGCCAACTTTGCCTTTTCTTCTTGCTCTGCAAGTTCTGGGGGCATTGCCATCAAATCTAAGAGGAGAGACAAGACTCACTTTCAAGAGGAGTAGGACAAGGGCTAGGCCTGCCCTGGAGCTGGGATCTTAGCTGACTGTAGGGATGACTCTGGAATGTCTCCCAACCCTTCACAGTAGAAGGCTGGAGTTGCTCTTTCCCTGAAAGCTGATTGTGCACATCTCTCTCGGACTCTGTGTCCACGACTTCATGTTGTTAGCTGGAAATCAGTCATGGCGGGAGCATCTACACCATGGAAATTGGCAAAAGCTACCAGTCAAGACTCTGCATCTAGAAAGCTGATTACTAATCACATCCCAGCAGGCCACTGCCTTCAACTGTAGGAAAACAAAAGGCCCAAAGGCCATGCTTCACCCTCGAGATCTTTGCATCCCTAAGGAAAAGAAATCAGTATTGCAGATGAACACCAAACCCCAGAGCAGCTTTGTCCTCAAATTGAGATCCAGAAAGAACTTGCCAGGAGGAATTTGCACTAAGCATCTACTCCCCTCTCTGTGGTTTCTGCATTAGAAGAGCAGAAAGTACCTGGGTTGTTGCTTAACCTTAATCTACCAGCGCCATTAAGACCCCTCTGCATCCTGCTCCTGGGTATACCTCAGAAGGATGCAAGATTCACCAATGGCTGGGAATGAATGGCACTTGTGAAGCCAGGGCCTAGGCTGGATGTTCTCGGTGATTTACCATTTCCTTATAGGGACCGAGGCATGGTGCTGAAGTTTGATTAGTAATAAGAACATAGCAGCTTAACCTCTAACATTTAGCACTCTGCCCCCCGATCGAATTACTGATCTCTATCTGAGCCAGCCATGCCTGGGAACATTATACCTCTCTGAAAGCCGTCAGTCTCTGTCACTATCTGTGCACAATGGAGCCCATAGCTATTTTTAAAGGACTGTGTCACCTTTCAAGAGAAATTGTGTCTGCACAGGAGATTGATTTGGTGGGGGTGGGGGGTTTGTTTTGTATACAGATGTGGTGGCCTTTCAGCTCCCAAGGTGAAGCTGGGTGTTTTGATACCCCACAAGCTGACATCATTTCGATTTTTATTTTAGGGAGAATGTGGAGGAATCAAGGAAAATAATGAAATAAGTGCCAAATGTCCAGCTTCCATAGAGAGGCATGTTGTGTGTAGAAAGGAAAGGGATGGAATAGAAGGGATGTTCATTCTATTGGGTGGCAAGCATTTGACCCAAATGATCACTCTTTGGTTAATCCTTTCCAATATTCTGCAAGATGGGGCTCAGCCTCACTTGCAGATGTTTCTAGTTAGGAGTGCAGGCCCTGGAATCAAACTCCCTGAGCTTCTGACCCCAGCTTGAGACCCCTTCCTAGCTGTAACCCTGTGTCTCAGCTTCCTCATCTTCAGTATGGTGACATTAATGGTGATTACCTATACGTAAAGTCATTGTGGGATTTTAATGATTTAATCCAGTTTAAATCCTTAGACAAGTGAGTGGCCCAGATGTATCATTTGTTTGCTTGTTTGTTTCAGAGGGTAAGGACTAAGCGATTATGACTTTGTGGTACTGGAGATTGAACCCAGAGGCATTCTACCTCCAAGCTACACCCCCAGCCCTATTATTTATTTATTTATTTATTTACTTTTTTTTTTGCGGTACTGGGGATTGAACTCAGGGATATTCTACCTCCAAGCTACAGCCCAAGCCCTATTTTTTATTCTTTATTTTGAAACAGGGTCTCACTAAGTTGTAGAATGCCTCACTAGGTAGCTGAGGCTAGCCAGGAACCCGGATCCTCCAGTCTTAGCCTCCCAAATGCTGGGATTACAAGCGTGTGCCACCACACCCGGCTTTATTTTTTATTTTAAAACAGGGTCTCACTAAGTTACGGAGGGCCTCACTAAGTAGCTGAGACTGGCTGCAAACCTACAATCCTCCTGTCTCAGCCTCCCAAGTACTGGGATTACAAGCATGCGCCAACATGCCCGGCTGACTTTTCACACTCTTTACTAAGACCATTGCTCCAAGCTATTCATGCCGATGCCACAGTCAGAAAGAGAAAACGGTGCTCACCTCAGAGGATTTCACTGTTGTTAAGTCGGCAGGATTCCCTCAAGAGTCTTCATGTCAAATGTTTAACTCATGAACACCGTGCATGGAAAGTTCTTAGCACACGAGAGTACTTATTAGTCATCCTTAGAAATAGTGTTCTCAGAAGAAGTTGAGATCTAGAGCACTTTGGATGAACTAAAGGCAGTAAGAGCAGGTTGGAAGAATAAAGTCGGGTAGAATGTACTGAAAGGTGTGTCGAAAGCATAGATTGAAACCCATTGATATGAGCATGATGTACTTTCATGAACACATCAAAGTCAATCACTAAACTGACCTTGAGAAGGAGGGAAGAGGAGGGAGTGGGGTGGGAATTGGGGAAGAGTTAAATGAGAAATGTGTGCATGTATGCCTTTACCTTTACCAGTTTGTACCTAACAAAGATGTATGATTACAATGCACCAATTAAAAAAAAAAGATCCACATATTAGTCTTACTATTTTGTTGACAATAAAAAGCAGAACTTAAAAGATATATATATATATATATATATATATATATATTTTTTTTTTTTTTTTTTTTTTTTTTTTTTTTTTTTTTTTTTTTGTGTTTTT
>PVLC010011749.1:0-46242 GCA_004027655.1 Graphiurus murinus | reverse complement strand
GTGCCTCACTAGGTAGCTGAGGCTGGCCGCGAACCCGGATCCTCCGGTCTCAGCCTCCCAAATGCTGGGATTACAAGCGTGCGCCACCACGCTCGGCGTGGATGCCATTTTTAAAGATGAGGAAACTGAGGCACAGAGAGATTAGTTAGTTTGTCCAAGGCAAAAAAAAAAGCTGGGGCATATAAGCCAAGGAAGTTTTGGATTTGTTTTAATCCAAAGCTAATCCTTCCATTTAACTTCTTAAAAGAATTTTTTGAGCTGGGCATGGTGGCGCACGCTTGTAATCCCAGCATTCGGGAGGCTGAGACCGGAGGATCCGGGTTCGAGGCCAGCTTCAGCTACCTAATGAGGCACTCCGCAACTTAGTGAGACTCTGTTTCAAAATAAAGAATAAAAAAATAGGGCTGGGTGTGTAGTTTGGAGGTAGAATGCCCCTGAGTTCAATCCCCAGTACCGCAAAAAAAAAAAAAAAAAAGAATTTTTTGGAGCTGAGTGCAAGGGCACACACCTGTGATCCCAGTACTTGGGAGGCTGAGACAGGAGGATCCCAAGTTTAAGGTCAGTCTCAGCAACTTAGTGAGGTCCTCCACAACTTAGTGAGGCCCTATTTCAAAGTACAAAATAAAATAAGGCTGAGGTGTAGCTCAGAGAGGAATGCCCCTGGGTTCAATCCCCAGTACCACAAAGAAAAAAAAGAGTTTTGGGGGGCAAAAAACCAACTCCCACAATACATAAACAAACAACAGTAATTTTTAAAATAAACTGAACACATTTTCCCTAAAATTCTCAGTGCCCTTATGAAGGTATAATAGAGACACTCTACCCCAATTCTGCATCACTGAGCCCAGAAATCAGGTCACCTTACACAAAGTAAGGTGAATGACGGAGAGAGAGAGGGAGGATTCCTTGTGCTATTTCTATTTCCTACAGTCTCTGCAAAGCCCTCCCCAAGGGCTTTTTATAAGCAACAAACAAAAAAGGAGTCTTCTCAGAATGCCAGAATCAAATTATGATGAAAATTAAATGACTTGAGGAGGCCCAGTCACTTTTTTCAAGCGTCCAGAGGGAACTCCGGGGCAGAGCAGCCAGGTGCTCAAGGCTGTCCTGTGCCAGTTCTGAGGCTGAAGCCAAAACTGCGTTGGGAGGATGGACGGACGGCACAGGGCCAGGGAGGAGATTCTGGTTCAGTGCAAAGAACATCCCGGCAGTCGGAGCCGCTCACGGAGGGAGGAGACCGCTCTGCCAGAACTGAGCTCCATGACTGGCTGGCGCAGGGAACCAAGCAGGTTCTCTACAACTCCAGGCCAGAAACCAAACAAATCGGGAACCAAACAAATACGTCACGTGCCTCAGAACGACAGCCGTCCTGTAAGAGTATGATGGAGCTGAAAACTCTCTTGCCTAGTGACATCATGGCCGTGGGGACTTCAGAGCACGTGATGTTCACATGTCTGTAGTGAGGCTGGTGTCTATTGTAGCAAAGTAGAGCTCATACAACTATGCATGGTAGATAATTTGTGATAATGACAATAAATGGACTATGACGCTGGTGGATGGAGATATATAATATATATATAGATATAGATAGATATAGATATAGATATAGATATAGATATATAAATGATGGGGCAATTTTACCTCTGAGATATACCCCCAACTCTTTTTATGTTTTTATTTTGAAACAGGGTCTCACTAAGTTGCTGAGGCTGGCTTCGAACCTCCTATCCTCCTGTCTCAGTCTTCCAAGTACTGGGATTACAGGCATGTGCCACCACACACAGCTCCTATGCTATATTTTTAATCACTACTCTATAGTTACTGTCTCTACTTATCCAGAAGATCAGGTTGACTATTAAACAGTAGCCGTGTTCCCCCAGCAGCAGCCTGGCGCGCCTCGTGCTTAGGTCTCTTGATTCCATCGAGAGGCCACAGGTGCATGATTACCCTGGACCATCTGTCTGTGAATGCACACGCCACCGTGTTCACACAATGACAGAAGTGCCTAAAGGTATGTTTCTCAGAGTGCATCCCTGCATTCAGCGACACACAGCTAGACTTCCAAGAGAGGGAGGAAGGAACTAAGTAAGGAAGGGGAAAGAGATAGAATGAAGAGCAGCAAGCTAACAAGCCTGGTTCTTGAGGGGATTCCAGCTCTGGGAGGGTCTGGACTAGATGATTTCTAGTCCATTGTTTTTTTGTGTTTGTTTGTTTTGTTTTTTTGTTGTTATTGTTGTTTTGTTTTTGGTTTTTTTTTGTGGTACTGGGGATTGAACTCAGGGGCATTCTACCTCCGAGCTATACCTCCAGCCCTATTTTTTATTCTTTATTTTGAAACCGGGTCTTGCTAAGTTGCGGAGTGCCTCACTAGGTAGCTGAGGCTGGCTGCGAACCCAGATTCCTCCGGTCTCAGCCTCCCGAATGCTGGGATTACAAGCGTGCGCCACCAGCCTGGCTTCTAGTCCCGTGTATTTCTAAGACTATGATTCTAACAGTTCAACCAGAGCCTGTGTGGCTTTGGAGTGATGGAGCTCCCCCTGGTGGGCAGGAACCTCTTCTTCAACTCTGAATTGTGCCATTTCATCAGCTGGTGGAACTGGGAAGTGGCAGGATGCCTTCCTGGACCGATTTGGCAAATTCTAAAAAAACTGATATTCAGTGTGTCGCATCCTGAAGAATCAACTGCAGGAAAGTGACTTGCCATGAGCAGTGACTGGCCAAAATCCCCGAGTCCAGCTTTTATCATTATCGATTTCCTCCCCACTTGGAATTGGTGCCATTCCATACAGTACAAGGGCATCCTAGTCTATTAGGCAGCCCGTCAATTACCAGTCTGAAATGAACACCTACTATGTGCCAGGCCACCTGGCACTGAGCAAGTGTACACAGATCCGTCCTAAGAAGCAGAGGGGCAGGATTTTATGAGCATCTTTGGTGGCAGGGACTTGCACCATGTATGTATGTGTGGAAGGAGGACATAAGAAGGTGGCCCAGGAGAGCTTTCAAGAGGAACTGCTTTCTGAGCTGAGGCAGGGGCTGGGCGGAAAGATGAATGGGCATTTGCCAGCACAGAATAGGTGCTCACTATTAAAGAATTTAAACAACTAAGTTATTATGTCATTCCTGCTTCAGTTCATTTAGTTGTTTGTTTGTTTGTTTGTTTTACATGACTGCTCTGGAATAGACTGGGGGTTCCTTAAGGACAGGTGCCAGGGTTTGTACACCAGCGAGCCTTACATAATTCATGATAAACTGAATTATGTAAACAGAGCACACTGGGCTATTTCAGGTCCCTGCACTGAAAAAAGGAATTATACCTGTGTTGGCTGCATTTCCAGCAATATCACCTTTGACTTGGAAGTCCTTGGAATGTTAATTACATTTAAATTTTAATCTCCAAACGTGGTTCACAGGTATCACATTCAAGAAAGCTTTGTTAATACGGATTTGGGGTGGTTAATGCATTTGGAGATAGGATAGGAGAGATCCAGAGTAACTGTTAAGCCTTGCATCAAAGGCACAGATCTTATCCGCTCCTGATAAGGAGAAAAGGAAAGCTAATGCTTACTGAAAACCTACTATAATACAGACACAGGTCTGTGCAATTTTACCCTTATAAGAACCATGCAAAGCTGGGTGTGGTGGTGCAACAATAGGATCACAGGTTCTAGGCCAGCCTCAGCAACTTAGCAAGAACCTATTTCCAAATTAAAAATTAAAAAACAGGGCTGGTGGTATAGCTTGGAGATAGAATGGGTTCAATCCCCAGCACCACACAAAAAAATAAATAAAATAAAAATAAAACACCATGTGAAATGAACACTCTCCACTTCAACTGATTGGTAAACTGATGTTTGGGGTCCTAGGTCACAATGGTTACATAATAGTAATAATTACATTTTGGCAACAAAACCAGATTCTGAGCTGGTACCATGTGCCAAACTCTCTGTCCAGCATTTCATTCACATGCATCATTTCACCTAACCCTGAGTACTATGTCATCCTCGCTAGCTGGATTCCAGGACCCTAAGAGATTCTGTGGCCTGCCCAGAGGCACACGGCTGCTAAAGAAAGGCCACAGGATCCCCTCCTCCCAGCCCATCAACTCCCAGGCCTGGGCTGTGGGGCCACATGTTACACGGCAGCTCTGCCCGCCACACAAGCGGGTCTCAAGGACTCAAGTAGATGTAATAGGAAATCGTTCACAGAAAAACCTTGTTTCAGGTGATCATAGCTCCATCCGGTGACCCGTGAGAAAACAAAATAGTCATCAGAAAACAAAACCATCACCCTTTTGCTCAGGTGACAAAGGAAAAAGTGAGTTCTATCTTCCCATATGCACACTGCGGGCAATGAAAGAATTATAATAATGAGAGAATTCCGACTTTAACATGGCGTCTGTATGCAGAGAATGCTCTAGATACCGTAACTTAATGTTCAGACTCTGTCCCATCATTTTGAGTCTTTAAACAGGTCCTGCTGAAGCAGGGCGTGGCTAGGAAGACCCCCGCCAGGAGAGATGTCTCAAACACAAGATCAAGCGGAGGAGATGGGGAGTGGACTGTGAGCTACGGGAAGCGCTCTACTCTCCTCCCCAACCCAGATGGAAGGCCGTTACCCATGAGAGTCCTGCCTCGTCCTCTCTCCACCTGGCTGCACTTGTTCCATGCTCTTGGACTTGAATATGTCTGTTCACCTCCTTGGATACTCAGTGCATTGCTCAGGGACAATGACCAGCTATGTCTCCAAGCTCTCTTTCAAAATAAATTAGCCTCTATGTGGTGTGGTTGTAAGCTAGTTCAGCAGCTATGGAGATCAGTGTAGAGACTCCTCCACTGGGAATGGATCCACCACATGATCCAGCTATACTACTCTTGCATATCTTTCCAAAGAGGTTGAAACCAGAGAACTACAGTAATCTATGCATACCCATATTCACAGCGGCACAATTCACAGCAGCCAAATTATGGAACCAACCCAGGTGTCCATCATCAGATGAATGGATTACAAAATTAGGGGAAATACACACAATGGAATTCTACTCAGCAATAAAGAAGAATAAAATAAAGTCATTTGCAAGAAAATGGAAGGATCTGGAGAACATTAACTGAGATTAGCCAGTCACAGAAAGTGAAGGGGCATATGTTTTTTTGTTTTTGTTTTTGTTTTTGTTTTTGTTTTTTTTTCTCTCTCTCTCTCTCTCTCTCTCTCTCTCTCTCTCTCTCTCTCTCTCTCTCTGTTTTTGGGGTTTTTCTTTGTTTGTTTGGGGGTTTTTTTGTGGCACTGGGGATTGAACCCAGGGGCATTCTACCTCTGAGCTATACCCCCAGCCCTATTTTTTATTCTTTATTTTGAAAAAAGGGCTCACTAAGTTACAGATGGCCTCACTAAGTTGCTGAGGCTGGCCTCAAACCTGCAATCCTCCAGTCTCAGCCTCCCAAGTACTGGGATTACAAGCATGCACCACCATGCCTGGCCTATATGTTTTCTCTAATATGCACAAGCTAGGGAGTAATTGGGATACAGGGGAACTTCAGATAATGGAGGAGAAACCTCAGTGGAGCCAGGGAGGTGGTCTAAGGGAAGGGGAGGGGAAGACTGAGGTTCATTAATGGAAATACTAACATCGACTGTGTGTACATATGTGAAAATACCAACATCAATCTCAGTCCTCTGTATTGGGAAGGGGGAGATGGGGAAGCGAGGGAGGCACAAGTGCTGTGTGCATGTCATTGTTAACATGATTTACATTATGATGTAAGACTATGATGCACAAATACAAGCACATTAAAATAAAGTAAATTAATAATATAAATTAGCTGCTATGGCTGCTATCTTAAGCTGCCAGGGGTTGTCATAGAAAATACCACTACCCTATTTTTTTTTTTTTTTGCGGTACGAGGGATTGAACTCAGGGGCATTCTACCTCCGAGCTATACCCCCAGCCCTATTTTTTATTCTTTATTTTGAAACAGGGTCTCACTAAGTTGCGGAGGGCCTAAGTAGCTGAGGCTGGCCTCGAACCCGGATCCTCCAGTCTCAGCCTCCCAAATGCTGGGATTACAAGCATTCGCCACCACACCTGGCTACCACTGCCCTTTTAAGGACACAAGATTTACATGATTAGGACCCTACCTAAGACCTCATTTAACCTCAGTTACCTTCTGCTAGAGGCCACTGTCAGAAACTTAATGCTTCAATGTGGCAGTGCCGGGAGGTGGTGCCCAGTGTGAAGTGGGTCACCAGGTGGAGCCTGACAAATGGACCGATGCCTTTCCTGAGGGGAGAGCTTATGTATGGCGGTGGGGCTGCCCCTTTTCTCTCCCATGCACACAACCTCTCTCACCTTCTGACTTCTGCCACCTTGAGAAGCAACACACAGCACAGTCACCAAATGCAGTGCCCATTCTTAGACTTTCCAATTGCCAGAACTGGAAGCTCTTTTCTTGATAAATTACCCAATCTTGGGTATTCTGTTATAGCAACAGAAAAGGGACTATGGCAGCTACAGCTTAAAGGCTCTATCAGTTACAGGGATGAGGGGGCATAACTCAGTGCGTAACAACTGCAATCCTTATTTTTATTTTCTTGATGCTGGAGGTCAAACCTAGGCCTTGCACACGCTAAACATGTCTCTATCACTGAGCTACTCCCCAACGCCTATCCTCATTTTCACATCTCTTCATTTCTGCACCAGCATGGCCCTGCCACAATCTACTAAACTGAATCCTGTTCCACTGCACCCACCAGCTGGCAGTCAGTGTGGCCAGGGGCGTAAAGGCAAGTTTACGGAGTCTTGGAGGAGGTCATCTTCCACTCCTTCAAGCTGGAGATATTCATGGACAATGCAAAAAATGAAAATAAGATCTATCAAAAGAGGGTGAACACATGAATGTGAAAATAAATGAATTAATGAATGAATGAATTGATGAATCAATCAAGTTGTGCTCTAAGACTTAGAGGTGGGAGCTGCTGGCCCTGGACCACATGAGCTGAAACACTTTGCAGTTTTGAGTCACCAGACGCGCCACTTGAGGATTATAAATCATGAAATCTGCCTCTTACTGTTACCATCACAAAGACTTTTCATGTAGACAAGGCTGTTTGCAAAACAACTGGGACAACAGACATTAATTGTAATTAAACATTGATTGTAATGCCAATATTGTTACATACATTATAAAATAAACATCATTTTTCACCCACGACTTCTAATTCATCCAGTTACTGTAGGCAGAAAGATAAATTTTTGCTCCTGGAATTAACTGCGGTCATTGACTCTTGTATTAGTTCAGAAAATCACCACCTTGAGAGAGCAAAGTGCGTAGCCGGGCAAAGGCCACTGGCCGGCAGACTCTTTGGGATGAGGTTACAGGAACTCACACTCCCAGCAGCTCGGGACCTGAGTCTCAGTGGGGAAGATGTTATCATTTTTGTGCCTCAGCTGTTTATCTAAGAAGTAGGGGGAAGCCAGGTGTGGTGCTACACACTTGTAATCCCAGGACTTGGGAGGCTGAAACAGGAGGATCACAGATTCAAAGTCAGTCTCAGCAACATAGTGAGACTCTCTGCAACTTAGTGAGATCAAATAAGAAATAAAATAGGTCTGAGAGTACAGGTTGGAGGTAGAAGGCCCCTGGGTCCCATCCCCAGTACCACAAAAAAAGGGAAAGGAGACTCATGCCACTAAATAGAGATGTAATAACATGTGACAAGAAAGGTTTTTGTTTTGTTGTTTGTTGTTTGCTTCTTGCATTTGAGAGCTGTTATGTCCTGTATCATCTACAAAACCTTCACTCTTTCTTCCCAGTTACCAGACATGACTGAGGGATCTTATATGTAACACACACACAAAAAAAATCAGAAGTTCTTTTCACTATAAAAAGCAGCAGTTTATATTGAAACTTGTTTTAAATGTGAATTGAGTCAGAACGAGTCCACTGATATGGAATAACTGCTCAGTCCCTCAGAGCGCACCTACAGGAACCAGCACTTGCTCCAGCCACACCTGGACCTGGGCGTGTGACATCAAAATCACCAATGGTCACATTCAGAGCGCACCTACAGGAACCAGCACTTGCTCCAGCCACACCTGGACCTGGGCATGTGACATCAAAATCACTGATGGTTACATTCAGAGCGCACCTACAGGAACCAGCACTTGCTCCAGCCACACCTGGACCTGGGCGTGTGACATCAAAATCACTGATGGTTACATTCAGAGCGCACCTACAGGAACCAGCACTTGCTCCAGCCACACCTGGACCTGGGCGTGTGACATCAAAATCACTGATGGTCACATTCAGAGCGTACCTACAGGAACCAGCACTTGTTCCAGCCACACCTGGACCTGGGCGTGTGACATCAAAATCACTGATGGCTACATTCATTTTTCTGCAAATGACATAATTGTGTTCTTCTTTATGGCTGAGTAAAACTCCGTTGTGTGTATACACCACATGTGCTTTATCCATTCATCTGTTGACGGCCACCTAGACTGGTTCCCTAATTTGGCTATTGGGAATTGTGCTACTATAAACATGGATATGTGTGTATCGCTATAGTATTTTGATTTTAATTCTTTTGGAAAGATGCTGAGGAGTGGTGTAGCTGGGTCAGATGGTGGCTCCATTTCTAGTCGCTTGAGGAACCTCCATTCTGATCTCCACAGTGGTTGTTCTAAGTTACAACCCCACCGAGAATGTGTAAGTGTTACTTCCCCTCATCCTTGCCGGCATGTGTCATGTGTCATTTGTTTTCTTGATGATTGCCATTCTAACTGGAGGGAGATGAAATCTCAGAATAGTTTTGATTTGCATTTCCCTAAGAACATCATGCTAAGTGAGATAAGCCAGACTCAGAAAATCAAGGGTCACATGTTTTCTCTCACATGTGGAAGTTAGAGAATACAAAAGAAAAGAGACTTCATGAAAAGAGAGAGGACAGTAGAGTAGCGGGAGGGGGTCAGAGAAGGAGAAGTGGGTAGGAAAGGGGGGATAAGGGGAAGGAAACACACTAAATAATGTTACGTGCATATATGAATGTATCACTAGGAACCTATTATACGCACATATAATGCACCAGGCAAGTACATTAGCGCACTCCTGTAGTCCCAGTACTTGGGAGGCTGAGACAGCAGGATCCCAGATTCAAAGTCTGCCTCAACAACTTAGCGAGACCCACAGCAACTTAACAAAATAAAAAGGGCGGGGGGGTAGACCTTAAAGGTGAATTCCCCTGAGTTCAATCCCCAGTATCAAAACTCTGTGTGTGTGTGTGTGTGTGTGTGTGTGTGTGTAGCTATGAGGTAACTGGAACTCAAAGAGGATAGGCAAGTAACCCAGGGCCACACAAGTATTTAGTGGTAGAGCCAGGATTTGAGCCTAGGTCCACAGGTAATAAGAAAGCCCAGACTTACCTGTTAGGCTACCAGTAAACATCAAGTGAACATCACCCTGCCCTCAGGACTTTTGTCATTTCCATGATAAGTAGTAAAAATGATCTACGCAAACTAGGACAGAAGAGAACAATGGGCTACTGCATCACTAGTACCACTTGGACTGCATATATTAAGTAGCTGTCGCGCAAGCCGCCCCGCCAATCCATAAGCTACTGTTTCCTCTGATATCAAACAAGCACACACAGGCTGAAGTTTTCACTAAGTGGCCTTTCTATTTTGAAAAGCATAAACACAGCTCTGTGTACACCTGCTCTGCATACATAATGGCCAACATCTGGAATCAGAGGAAATAAGACATTTTCTCATCCAGATGTCTTGATGTTCATTAATGTAACAAGATCTTATTAAGGATGTGTTACGTTCATGTACTGCATAGACGGGGAATCTGGTAAGGGGCTAATTTTTCTTTTAATCTTCCAGATGTGTCATGTGATAGAAATGGAAATGCTGTCTCAATCCTCAAAGAAATGAAATGAGCGAAAAAGAATGGCAGGGATTATAAAACAAATGCCTGTGACTAATGTGCACCGAATTAGCAGGATTTATTATTAATAATATAATGGGAGCTTGCATTCATGGAAGACTAATGGCATGTCAAGTGATATGCGGCACGCTTTGTGTGTGTTATTGGCACATTTGGTTTCTGTGTCACTTCCCATTTGAGACGTGAGTAATTGAGTTCTGGGGCAGGTTGGTCACATAGTGGAGAGACAGTGAGGCTGGCTCAAACCCTTGACCACTGGACCCCAGGACCCTAGCCACAAGCCTGGGGCAGAGCCGGCAGCTGTTGGAAATGCACAACTCTCCTGCTTGCTCAGACCTGCTGAGGGAGAATCTGCACTCTACCCACCTACGAACATCCTAGTGTCGTGTCAAGGAAATGCCTGCGACAGGCTCTGCATGCGCAGAGCTATCTGGCTCACAGTTCTGGAGGTTCAAGGGCACGGCGCCCGTATCAACCCTGCTCTGACGAGGGCGGCAGAAGGCAATGGGGAATGGCCACATCTCAAGGCAGGAAACAGAGAAGGAGAGAGGATGAACCAGGCTCCCATAACCCCCTTCGAGGACACATCCCCATGACCTACGCTCTCGCATAAGCTCCCACACCCCGAAGGTTCTACCACCCCCGACTAGCAACACATCAGAGGCCAAGCCTTTAACACATGCACCTTTAGGGGACGTTCATGCAAACCCAGCACCAGCGTGCCACCTGCTCTAGGTGTGGCTCAAAGGTACTGGGTACTGGTGAGCTGGCTGCTGGGAAGAAAGTCATGCTCTGGTCCAGGCAGGCTGAGTAAGGACCCTTGGGGGCAGGACTCGGGATTCTGTAGTCAGTGCTCAGACTCTCCTGATGGTGCTATGTTATCTGAAAAGCAATGCTACATTATCTTTCTTCCTTCTAAGAGCTACATGTGAGAATCTATGCTTTCTTTCAAAACTTTAAAGTGCATCAAAAAATGGAAGAAATGTACATAGAGGAAATGGGTCCATTCAAGGGACCCTAGAAAGACATTCAGTTGTTGTGATTTTGGAGCCCTGGGAAAGCTTTCCTGCTTCCTTTCAAAGCCAGCTCACGAGTCCCACCCAAGCAGGGCAACAGTGACTGACTCGACATTAGGTGTGGGCTATGAACTAGCAGGGTGATAAGCAAAGACACGAGTAAACTCAACCCAAGACACAGAATATTAGTGATACAACAGAGATGTTCAACCATGTCGGCTCTCCAGAATTGGAAAGACTGATGCTCTGATTTGGCCAAGGGGCCTCAACTGGCACCACAGCTACCACCCTAAGCAAGGAAAGAGGCCGTACCCTGCCTGGGCCTGAACTTTGGGTTCTGCCCACAGCTAGGCTAGAGGAAAAAAAAAAAAACAAACTCCAGGCCTGGATGAGCCCTCAGCAGGCATGTGCACAAGAACCATGGATTTTGGCTTTGATTTCTCTATTTAACAGTCAAATAAGCCAGGCATGATGGCACACGCTTGTCATCCCAGTACTTGGGAGGCTGAGACAAGAGGATCACAGGTTCCCGACCAGCCTCAGCTACTTAGTGAGGCCCTCTGCAACTTAGTTGGACCCTGTTTCAAAATAAAGCATAAAAAATAGGGCTGGAGGTGTAGCTTGGATGTCGACTGCCCCTGGGTTCAATCCCTAGTTCTGGGGGGAGAAAAAAAAAACCCCTGTCAAATAAACTACGAAGATTAAAACTCCCTTCTCTTTCAGGGTATGAACTCCTTATTAATGTCTAACACAATCCCCTTGTCAGCTCTACAGAGTGGGATGCCCAGCATGGAAGTCCTGAGGAGACACAAAACATACCCTGCATTCTGCACTTTACTTAGAGTCCAGCAATGCAGGAAGTTGCCATTCTTTAATTATGGAAATTGGCATGATGAAGGAGAGGTTCTGAGCCTTGTTAAAGTGATGGATGTGAGAGGTAAACTCAATCCAGGAGCACATGGTATTTCCTGAGCAAGTGGTATTTCAGCAGAAACTTGAAAGTCAACTAAGAATGGACCGATTGCCTGAACTCCTGACACCTGCTGCAGGTCCAGAAGACTTACACTTGGACTTCCACAGTTAGGCAATGCTAATGACTTCTTAATGTGCATTAAACATTTGCTACTGCAAAGGATCATTAGCGACTATTGCAAACAGCTATATGACAACAAACTGGAAAACCAAGAAGAAATAGATAAATTTATGGACACATATTAACTGCTGAAATACAACAATAAGTACATAGAAAACCTAAACAGACCAAAAGCAAGCAATAAAGTTAAATAAGTAATAAAAAGTCTCTCAAAAAAGAAGAGCCCATGACCAAATGACTTCACTGCTGAAATTTACCAAATTTTTGAGGAAGAATTAATATCTATTCTCCTCAAACTATTCCCAAAAAATTGAAATGGAGAGAACCCTTCCAAAATCATCCCATGAGGACAGAATACAATGCCCCTGATACTGAAACCAGACAAGGACAACACAAAAAATAAGAAAGTGGTAGAATAATATCTCTAATGAACTATAAATGGAAAGATTATAAGCAAAATTAAATCCAATAGCATATCAAAGATTCATTCATCATAATCAAGTAGGACTCAGCCTAGGGATGCAAGGATAGTTCAACACATGAAAGTCAATAAATGCAGTACATCACATCAACAAAACAAAGGACAAAAAACGTGATTATTTCAATAGATAAAGCAAAGGCATTCAATAAAATGAAACATCCTTTCATGATAAAAAAAAAAACTGTGAACAAATTAGGTAGAGGAGGAACATTTCTCAACATAATAAAAGCTATATATAACAAACCCACAGCCAACATCAGAGTGAATGAAGAAAAGCTGAAAGCTTTTCTAAGATCTGGAAAAAGACAAGGAGGTCCAATCTCATCACTCATATTCAAGATTGTACTAGAAGCCTAAGCCAGATAAATTAGGAAAGAGAAATAAAAGGTGATGCACAAATAGGAAGGGAGGAAGCTCAATTATCCCTGTTTATAGATTGCATGATTTTATATATATAAAAGCCTAAAGACTCCACCAGAAGACTATTAGAACTGAAAAATAAATTCAGTAAAGCAGCTGGATACAAAATCAACATGCAAAAATCAGTACCATTTTATATGCCAAAAATGACACCACTGAGAAAGAAATCATAAAAGCAATCCTATTCACAATATCTACAAAAAATAATACCTGGGAGTAAGTTTAACCAAGGAAGTAAAAGACTACTACAATGTTAATTACAAAGTTCCAATGAAAGAAATTGAAGAAGACACAAGAAATGGAAGACCTTCCCTGTTCATAGATTGGAAGAATAATGTTAAATTTTTCCATACTAGCTGGGTGTGGTGGCGCACACTTGTAATCCCAGTACTTAGAAGGCTGAGACAGGAGGATCATAAGTTCAAGGACAGCCTCAGCCAGTAGTGAGACTCTCATCAACCTAGTGAGACCCTATTTCAAAATAAAAAATAAAATATATACACATACATACTACCCAAAGTAATTTATAGATTCAATGCAATCTCCATCAAAATAAGGACTAGAAAAACAATCCCAAATTCATATGGAATCACAAACAACCCCCCCCATAGCCAAAGCAATCTTGCCCAAAAAGAACAAAACTAGGAGCATCAACAATACTATAGAAATCAAAACACAGCATAAAAATAGACACACAAAGCAATGAAACAGAATAGAATGTTCATACATAACCCCATGCATTTACAGCCAGCTGATTCTCAACAAAGGCCCCCAACAAACATAAAATGGAAAAAGGTCAGCCTCTTTAACAAATGGTGCTAGAAAAACTGGATATTGACACAAAAATGACTGAAACTGAACCCCTATCTCTCACCCTATACAACAAAATCAACTCAAAATGGATCCTGAAACTATATAATGATTAGAAGAAAACATAGAAAAAAAAATGCTTCAAGGCATGAGTATAGGTAGCAGTTTATTGGATGAGACCATAACACAGGAAATATAACCAAAAATAGACAGATGGAATTATATTAAACTTAAGACACTTCTGCAGAGCAAAGGAAGCAACAGAGTGAAGAGATAGCTTGCAGAATGAGAGAAAAATTGGGGGATTTATTTATCTCACAGAGGATTAATACGTAGAATATGTAAAGAGATTTTTAAAACTCAATAACAAAAAAAAAACAAATAATCCAATTTAAAAACTGGCAAAGGATATGAATAGACATTTTTCAAAAGGATAAATCCAAATGGCCAACAAATTTATAGTAAATAAATGTTCCTACTTCCTGTTCTAAGGCCACATGCTCTTCGCTCTTTCTTCTTCCTTCTTCATCATTCCACAGCATGAATGAGATCAAGTCCTCCTGGAGTAGAACACCTCATGGCTACGAGATCTTTCCATCAAAGAACTTACCATAGTTTATAACTACTTATTTGTGTGTGTCTCCTACTCTTTTTTAAAACAGAAACTCCATGATAGTAAGTTTATGTTTATTTTGCCCAGGATTGTTACAGGTGCGTTGCACCTATCCTGGCACACAGGAGACACTTGAGAAGTATTTATGAAAGGAAGAGATGAAGGGAGGGAGGCCATGACTAGTAGGGATAAACATAACTATTATTGATGGGGTTATGGTTGGGATGTAGAATATCCCCCAAAGCTCGTGTTGAAAGCATGGCTCCCCCTGCAGCAAGGATCAGAGGTGGGATTTTAGGCTATGATTACATCATGAGGCCTCTGACTTCATCAGTGGGTTAATCCATCCCGTGAATTAATCACTGATAGCTGACAGAGCTAACGGGAGGGGGACCTCGCTGGCGGAAGCAGGTCACTGGGGCATCCTCTACAAGGGTTCGTCTTCTCCCAGCTCTTTCCCCTCGCTCTCTGCTTCCCAGCTGCCATGAGCTGTCACGTCTTGCCACCATGATGTTTCCGCTATGGAGCCGGCCAACCATGGAGTCAACCTACAAAGTAAACCTTTCTTCGTCTAAAACGTTTGTGTCAGGTATTTAGCTCCGCGATGAAAAGCTGACTGACACAGAGAGCTCACACATCATTGTAATATCTTCAAAGAAAATGCCCTTTTCTCCCTCCTTGGATAAGACTGCCCAGATCTACTTCCCATTAAAGCTATCTATCATATAAGCCATTGTTATGTGGGATCTGCTACACAAACACACACACACAAAATAAATAAATCAGAAATCAATGAAGCGTGTGACCTTTAAAGGAAATGACATTTTGTGGAGCTGTAGGGTGGCATGCAGGATAACCACATGGCATTTTCTGGGCACTGTGGGCACCCTTAAGGCATGTTCAGGTGTACAGGTGTCCTCTCTCTGGATGTCTATCTGCACACAGGCTTTGGTTGGATTGGCCTCATGTAGGAAGAGGGAGGTCGGGCCTCCTTCCTCCTGCCAACAGAGACAACCTTTGGAAATAGGTCACCCTTTGGCAGGGAGGCCATGGTGTAGGCTCGAGAGTGAGCAGCCAGGGTAAAAGGGAATCAAAGCCAGCAAAGGATGCAAATGTTTGGAGAAAAGAAGAAGTGGCAAGTAGGGGTTTGCTGTCTCTCTATTCCTTGATATTTTCTCTGTTTCAAGATGGGGGAAAAGGAGAAAGCCAGTGCTGCCCAGAGCTGCACAGATATATCTGGTTCTCAACGAAATGGCACCTGGCATTCTGTGGCTGAGACTCACTTGCCTGCTCCTCTGCACCGGGGCTCCCACACTGCCTCGCCCTAGAGGCAGCCCAGCTGCCACCTCCCGAAGGCTCCAAGCTCTTGGAAATTTCTACTTGCCATGGCTAATTGGATGTGTCAATATAGTTAGTCCATGACACCAGTTTTTGGTCAAACACTGGCCTAGATATTGCTATGAGGTTATTTTTAGATGAGATTAACACTTCAGTCAGTATACTTAGTGGGGTGTGGTGGTGCACACCTGTAATCCCAGTACTTGGGAGGCTGAGATAAGGAGGATCACAGGTTTGTGGCCAGCCTCAGCTACTTAGTGAGGCCCTCCAAAACTTAGTGAGACCCTGTTTCAAAATAAAGAATAAAATAGGGCTGGGGTGTAGCTCGGAGGTAGAATGCCCCTGGGTTGTTCAATCCCCAGTACCGAAAAAAAATTAAATTAAATTAAAAAAATATATATATATATGTAAATAATGAGTATACTTTGAATAAACTATATAATACTAGATAACATGGGTGGGCCTCATCCAATCATTTGAAGGTTTTAAAAGGAAAGACTGAGTGAGGTATGGTGGTACTCACCTGTAATCCCCATACTTGGGAGGTTGAGACAGGAGGATCACAGGTTCAAGGACAGCCTCAGGAACTTAATAAGGCCCTCATCAACTCAGAAATACTATTTCAAAATAAAATAGGGCTCGGGGTGTAGCTCAGAGATACAACATGCCTGGGTTCAATCCGAGAGAGAGAGAGAGAGAGAGAGAGAGAAAGAGAAGACTGCTTTATTTGCAACAAAGGAGGAATTCTGCCTTCCAGACCACTTAAGATTTGAGCTGTGACACAAATCTTCCTGCATCTCCAACCCATGACCTGCCCCACAGATTTCAGACTTGTCAGGCCCATAACTGTGAGAGCCAATTCCTTGAAATACTTCTCTTGTGCACTTAGGCACATAGGTTCTATTTCTCTGGAAGTTCCTAATACACCCCTCCTCTTTCTAATCACAAGCTCGCAGCCTTGGTCTGCCCCCTGGGCTGGCTGGGACAATTACTTTAACTATTTCTGACTCCAGCATCACTGGATGGGAACAGAACAGGAGATTTCCCTCCCAGAGGACATTAACCACAGCTCGAGCCTGCAAGTGGGTTCAAAGGCTGACTGCAAACTAGCCTGCTCCCAGAGAAGCCAGGAAAACAAGCATTAGCAGTCCAGTTTTTAAATGAGGAAAGTGAGGTCAGGGGAGGTAAAGAGACAAACCCCAACTCATGCATCTAGTAAGTGTCAGAGGTAGGACCTGGACCCGCATGCGTTTGTCCTCAGTTCCCAGCTCCTTCCTGGATGTTCTACTGGTCGACCTGGAGCCAGGCTCTTGACATTAGAGTCTTAGGCTGGGACACCAAGACAGTGTCAGGTAGGGGAAGAAGCTGCAAAATGGGGCAGAAAAAAACCTTTGGATGTCACCCCAGTCAGACCTGGGTTATTAAACACCCCAATTGTGTTGCTAACTCCTTATAGGATGTCGGGCAGTCATTTTATTCCTCTGGGCCTCAGTTTACCAATATTTAAAAGGAGGGGCACTGACTAGTCTGCATTATTGATATCTAGGAAGAATCTCCCTCTTTTTAGAGACCCCAAAGTTCTATAATTGGAGGGAAATGGCCACAAACCAAAGAAGGAACGAAGATTCCTGGGCTACAGGTGTGTGTGTGTTGATTATATCACCTCTTCTCACTGCCAGGGTCTGTTTTGAGTTTTTCCACCCTTGACACCCGTGTCTAACACATCTCTCCAGCTCCTAATGAGCTTTCATTCAAGCCACTGATCAATAGCAAGAAGCAGCAGGTCTGTCTGCCCTGCTTGTTTTCTCTATCTTCAATCTGCCAAGACAGATTAGGCTATTTCCAAGGTCACTCAATATTCGGGGAGAGAATGGAAAGATATCTGGTGGATTGTTCGTCGAACAAGGCTGCAAACAGACAAGATGAGCGCTCAACTGTGTGTTCCATGACAGATTCGATTTATATCAAGGTCAAAGAGGGTATGTTTCCTTACTGAACCTTTCCCCGCCTCAGAGTTGTGGGCTTGTCTATCAGCTACCTGGTCTTACAAACCTGGGACCGACCCTGTCAGTCGAGGGGTTCTGTGTAATCCTGTGACCTGAGAAGTCCCTTGTTATTCAATCTGCTTTATCAATCTGCTACAACATTCATCACGGGGCTAACGAGCGAGACAGGGCGCAAAGCCCCTTTCTCTGCCAATGAAATACTGATATTTTTGTTGAAATCTGCTAAGGTCTAATCTCTTGATACATCTGAATGCTTACCCAACCAGCTCCATGGATAGATTCTTTTAGAAAAAGAATCTGCTCAGCCTTCACCTCTTTAGGCATGCATAGAAGTTTCCTAGTCAGAAAATATTAAGCACCGCATCGGGACGTCCCCCCAATTATTTGGGAGGAAACATAAAAGTAAAATGTAAAAGGCTGTAAGCATCCATTGCTGCATCTTAAAATTCTAGGTATCCCCTATTAAATATGTTGCAAAGGAAAGAAAATGACACACCGAACTGGAAGTCATAGCTCTGAAGGGATATTAGAGCCCATTGTATGCCTATTATCACATTATGAAGATTAAAAACAACTGTGGGACTATGATTTAGAGCAGAGATTGGCAAATGATGGCCCCAGGCCCAAATCCAGCTGCTGCCTGCTTCTATATAGCTTCACCGGCACAGCCACAGCCATTCACTTGTCCATTGCATATGGCACCTCTGTACTACGACAGAACTGAGAAGCCGCGAGACAGACCATACAGCCCCTACAGCCCAAGATAGCTACTGTCTGGCTCTTTACACAAAAGATTTGCTGACCATGATTTAGAGAGTTAGTGATCTCGGCAATGTAGTGGAGGTGATTTAGAAAAGGAAAGTACTTATACATGGTTAATAAAAAATGCTGTAGCTTTTTTTTTTTTTTTTTTTTGCGGTACTGGGGATTAAACCCAGGGACATTCTACCTCCGAGCTATACCCCCAGCCCTATTTTTTATTCTTTACTTTGAAACAGGGTCTCACTAAGTTGCGGAGGGCCTCACTAAGTAGCTGAGGCTGGCCACGAACCCGGATCCTCTGGTCTCAGCCTCCGGAATGCTGGGATTACAAGCGTGCGCCACCACGCCCGGTTCGCTGTAGCTTTTGATAACATAACACAGTCTAGGTATGAATGAGCACAACGATGATGAGGTAGAAACTTCTAAGCATCGCATCACCAGCATTTTCACCTCAAAAAGAATCTGGATGTTGTCAGGAAGGTACCACTGAGTACCAGGCAGTGACCCAGGTGATAGGGGGAGGCACTATAATCGGCCAGCGGCAAGAAACTGTCAGCAAGAATTTGCTCAGAAGCAATCAGGCCAAACAAAAAAGTTTGTGTCCAAGATGTAGAGGAAAGTCCAAACAAAAGAAGGCTTCATGGCCTTTGGGCAGCACACCTAATCCTGAACCTTAGGGTGGGGGATGCATCTTTGGGTCTCATTTTATCTCTCTATCCATATCTTCCCCAAATGTATCCCCTTTGTCTTTCCTTCCTCTGCCTACATATACTTCACTAAGGTAAAATAGCAAAATTCATCATTGATTATGGAAATTCAGCTCATTTTCTTAAAATGTACAGAACCCGAGACTAACATTTGCATTTTACAGTCTCCAGATTCCCACGGACCATGATGAGCCAAGAGGTAGTTAGCACAATCATTCCTAGATAGACTTGGTTTTCTATTGGCAAATAAATCTTTTTATATTAAGGTGAAACAATAATAATCATTTTAAACAATCATGTGGAGTGTGGTTACAAAATAGCTCATTTGGAAAGAACATTATCAGCTTATGAGATCCTCAGAGATTCTAAGACGGAAGGTGCTACAGATAAAACCAACTGCTCTGTTATTTCCCCAGCACATGGAGGCAAAATGCACATTTTAATACCATAATGAGAAAACAATGCAAATTCTGAGTAAGTAGAAAACGTGAGAGCACTTGCTGCAGTCAGCTCCAGCTCTCTCAGCCTTGCTGGCACTGAGGAGAACGCTCAGGAGAGATGTCTACCCTTTGGAGGCAGCTCAGGTACCATTCAGCTCCACACACTGGCATTCCAAGCACGCTCCCTTTGGCGGATGGGTAACAGTAAGAGTTTGCCAGCAAATGCAAACAATTACATTCTGCAATATTCTGCTCACTGGCTATTTACCCAAGGCCTCCGGAAAGCAGAATTCCATCTGGCCCCGCTGAAGTCATGCTGAGCTCCATTCAAAGACATGTTTTCCAGAGCTGTATAACCTTTCTGACTTGGGCTTGTTGGTAAAATGTCAAGCCCGAGCTACTTGTGTTCACAGGGGTCGGGGGCATTGAGTATGTCTGCCAAAGAACAGTTTTATTACTTCTGAGTACTACAGTAACTCGTAGAATATCAAAGAAACAACTTGCATTTATTCATTCAGCAAACAGCATCTCTCTGTACCAGGTGTTCCGGTGCAGAAGGTACCGTTGTGAAGCTAGCCATCAGGGGCTAGCTTGGTATCCAATAAGGATGGGAAAGATAAGCAGTCATTGGATGGATGTAAGCGTGTACCTACACCTATTTCTTCCTGAATCTTATTCACACAAGGATGACTCTCATTCACCCTTTGCCATTGTTTGGATATGGTTTGCATGTCCCCCAGGGTCCGGGAGATTGGAGGCTTGGTCCCAGGGTGGTGGTTTTGAGAAGTGCTATGGACCCTTTAAGAGGTGGGGCTTAGCGGGAGGTCCTCAGGTCACTGGTATTTCTCAAGAGAGGGTTGCTAGCGAAGACCAAGCCTGGCTCTTCCTTTTATTTCCTGGCATTGAGATGCAATCTGCTTCTTCCTGCATATGCTTCCACCATCGCTGTCCACCATGAGATGATGGGGTGACCCTTGCCAGTCCTGCAGTATCTTGTTAGAACTCGAACCTCCACAACTGAGATCTAAACCAAACTCTTTTCTTCATAAGTAGCCTATGTCAGGTATTTCATTATAGTTTTTTTTTAAAGCTGACTAATATATCCTTCTTCCATAACATAACAAATTTAAAGGTAGTTTAAAGCAAAGCCAATACATGGAAAACGAAGAAGTGGTGCTAATTGTGCTCTGACAATGATTGATATGTTGTAAATGTATACGTAACCCTGTTGTACTCAAGGAATGTATAAAAATCCGAGCTGAATAAAAAAAAGCAAAGCCATTATCCAAATATGAATTATTGAAGTATAAGCCAATGCAACTTCATTCCTAACTGCGCAGGTCGAGATTGTGCCTATCTACTTTCTGAACTATCTGTGAACATTTTTTTCAGCTCATGTTGATTTCTTCCTACTGCCACATATAACGAGCTTATTTCTCCCCAAAACGGAAATTGTAGATGTTTGGAGAATATAATCTCATTCTAATTAGCCATTTATGTCTGCATTTTCTCATGTTCTGCTCCCTCCTTAACCCACTATGATCAGGCTTCTGCCAGCTCTTTCCCGGGCCACTAATGATTCACCTATTGTTAACTCCAATGACACGGTGCGCGCCGCGGCTTACCTGGCCTCATGGCCGTGTGCCCTGTCGTTCACCATCTGCTTCCATGCTGCTGCACCCCTGCAGTTCTCCTCTTCGCTTTTTAGTCTCTTTTGCTCCCTCATCCTCCTTTAACTTGATGGTCCCCAAGGATGTCTCTACAACCTTCTCTCCCACATGCATGCTCCAGCTTTCATTACCATGGCCATTCCAATGACTTGCAACTTGCTATGTCCAGCTCGAGCCTCTCCTCTGAGCTAAAAAACAGTATGCTTAACACTACTTGACATTTCCCTTAGCTAGACTATAAGTACCTCAGGACCAGCAGATAGAAAACTAAACTCTTTTAGTTCTTGTTTCTGAGGCAAAGTCTTGCTAGGATGCCCAGGTTAGCTTTGAACAGCTGGGCTCAAGTGATCCTCCTGCCTCCTCGTCCCTCGGTAGCTGCCTCCATGCCGGCTAAACTCTTGATATAATTCCCAACTCTTCTTTGTTTTCCCAAAGTCTCCTGCCTCTATCAATAGCACCATCAGCTGTTAAAAACCAGAAACTTTAGAGACAATCTTCTTCGTGCCTTATCCACTATATCCCAACACTGATGTAGGTTAGTCCTACTTCCTAAATATCTCTAAGATTCCTCCAAGTTCCCCAAATCTACTACCACCTCTTCAGTCCAAGCCACCAGTTTCTTTCTCCTGGATCACTGTAAGAGCCACCTTCTGTTTTCACCCTTTCTCTCTCTCTTTTTTTTTTTTTTTTTTTTTTTGGTACTAGGAATTGAACCCAGGGGTGCTCTACCTCTGAGCTGCATCCCCAGCACTATTTTGCTTTTAGTTTGAAACAGGGTCTCACTAGGTTGCTGAGGCTGGCTCGAGCCTGCAATCCTCCTGTCTCAGCCTCCCAAATACTGGGATTACAAGTGTGCCCCACCACGCTCGGCTCCTGTTTTCACCCTCTGATGTATCATCCACATTACAGCCAGGGTAATCTTTAAAAACACAAATCTGATGTTATTCTCTGACTCCAAACCCTTTGATAACTCTTAGAATAAAACCCAAACTCTCAAGTTGGCCATGCCTAATAAGGCATCTGCCCTTTTTCCTTCATAGTTCAGCCAAACTGACCTTCCATTTCCCCAAATAAGCCCTGTGTCTTCCAGAAGATGACAGGTCCTTTGCACATTCCATCTCTGCTGCCTAGATTGCTCTTCTCATCCCTTTCAAATTTCAACCTCAATACAATGTTCTTCTAAGAGAAACCTTCATTGGTCCACAAACGATAAGAACCCCTTCTTTCCAAGCATAGAAGAGCTTACTGTGCTTTGTTCTTCCTAACCCTTAAAAACAACTGCAATCAAATGACTGAGGTATGATTCTGGTGCAGGAATATTAGCTCCATGAGGGTGCATAATATCTTGAAAAATGCATTTGAAATAAAGAGTAAATCAGTAAATGAATGACTAAAATAGTCTCAAGACTTTCCTACATGTATAGTATGGCAACCCATGTCCAGCAGCCCAAACGCTGTATACCTAGTGATTCAGTGAGATCTCTCATGTACATTCTATCAAATACACAAAGGAAAAAACATGGCTTTGTCATCACAAGCAGGAAATAAGCATGGTAGGATGTGTGTTCTCACTGGGCATGGGCATAGGATTACACCTGTAATCCTGGTACTTGGGAGGCTGAGACAGGAGGATCACAGGTTCAAAGCCAGCCTCAGCAACTTAGCAAGAGCTTTTCCCAAATAGAAAATAAAATAGGGCTAGGGGGTATAGCTTGGAGGTAGAATGCCTCTGCATTCAATCCCCAGCAAAACACATACATGTATGTTTTCTGTTAACTCACTCTCAAGTTGGTTAAGTGTTTGCTCCCAGCCCTCTTTTTCTCTATCTTCTCTCCATAATAGAAGAAGCCAATAATTCAACAAGAAAACACTATTATATTATGTCAGACCTGGTCCTGGTTAGCTAAAACAGTGTCCTTTTATCCCATCTCAGGTTACTTTTATGCATATCTCACCCACCATGCACGTGTCCACCCAAAATACTTCAAAAGCCAATGGTTGGTATGAGCTTGGACTCCACTCTTTTTTTTTTTACCTGCTTTGAAACCTACACCTGTCCTTACCTCCTCTAGATCTCCAACTGCTTATCTTCTCCCCAGTAACTCATCATCCGTCTCTATGTCCTACTATATCAGATATACCTGTAGTGGTGAGGTTAACTTTGGAAATGATTTTGGTTAAAGATGATAGGACCATTTGCAAGTCTTTATAGAAAGAGACAGAAAACAGCAATATGTCTGTTGCCTTTAGATTATTTGACTCAGAGCTGTGATTTCCCCCAAAATATCCCTTGGGAAGGGGGATGATACATTCCTCCACGAACAGTCCATTTCCTTTGAAATCATAAAATTTCAAATAAATTACAAGAAAGGTCAGGCTGAAAATTAAAGCTATAATTTCATTGGGTGACTCCTTTTGGGCAGACAAAGCTGTTTTTCTTCACTGCGTCACTTTTATTGAATTTCTGGGTCATTTAAAAGAAAAAGAAATGATATACCCAGAGGGAATGGGTATATACAGTCTGGTTGAGTAAAAGAAAAAATATTAAAGATTCTAATTAATTGTGAAACACTAGTTTATAAAGAAAGACGAAAATAGAAAAACAAGCATCCCCCAATTTTTCATTTCCTAGGAATAATGTAGACAGAAAATATGAATTGGGAAGTGTATTTTCAAATACAGTCTACTTATGGAGAGAACTGTGTTATCTGTAATTGGGACAAGAGTAAAACAAGTAAGTGCCTTATTATACTTTGCCCTCCCTCCAATACTCCCCAGGCAATCACTGATTTCTATCATAGATCAGCTTACATTTTTTAGAATTTTATATAAATGAAACAATACATTACGTATTCCTTTTCTGGTCTGGCCTTGCACTCAGCGTAATGTGAACAGAGGGGCATTGTACCTCCAAGGTACACCCCCTGCCCTTTTTATTTTTTGTTTTGAAACAGGCTCCCACTATGTTGCTAAAAGTCTCGCTAAGTTTCTGAGGCTGGTCTTGAATCTGTGACCCTCTTGTCTCAGTCTTCCAAGTGCTGCGATTATAGGCAAATTAAAACCATGGTGCTTGGGAGGCTGAGACCAGAGGATCTGGGTTCGCAGCCAGACTCAGCTACTTAGTGAGGCTCTCTGCAACTTAGTGAGACCCTGCTTCAAAAATAAAGAATGAAAAATAGGACTTGGAGGTGTATCTTGGAGGTAGAATGCCCCTAGGTTCAATCCCCAGTACTGAAAAAAAAAAAATCATGGTGTGAAAATACTGTATACCTACCAGTTGTGCTGGTGCTCAGTTGTGCTGGGCTCTGAGGCCTTGTGTTGGTCTAGGTGATGGGCCATGCTACCCTGCACTCCATCCCTGAGCTGCCCCTGGATTTTCTCTGGGCTGCACTTTCTTTTCCTGGTTATCTGCCTCTCCTAAAGTGTGAGCTGCTTAAGGCAGGAATTCATCCCCAGTGTACCACCATACCCAGCAATTCCTTTTTCTTATGCAATATTTTTTCATTTATGATTCCATATGATCATGTATTAATGGAGAGTTGGGTCATTTCTATCCAGAAATAACATTTCCATGAAAATATAGGTATAATTTTTTTGTGGGCATAGGTTATTAAGTGTTTATTTTTCTCAGGTAAGTACATAAGAATGGAATGACTAGGTCATATGTAAACCCAAGGGTATGTTTAACTCTTTGAGGGATCACTGTCAAATCTTTACTAAGGTGGCTGTGCACTGTATATTCCCAGGAGCAACGTAGGAGAGTTCTAGTTCCTCCACATGAATATCAATATTTGGTGTGCTCAGACTGTTCCACTTTGACCATTTTGGTGGATATATAGTATTGTTGCACCATGGTTTTAATTTGTCTTCCCCTAATTAATAATTATCCTGATCATATTTTCATTATCTTATTATCCACTGGTACATCTTTTTCTTAAGTGTCTATCTAAATACTTAGTCCAATTTTACTGGGTGATTTTGCTTCTTATCATTAGGTTCTATAAGTTCCTTCTATATCCTGGATAAAAGTACCTTATCTGATATACAGTATAAGAAAAGTTTTAAGGTTCTTTCTGGCCCTCACATTTTTATATTCTGTGGTTTGGATGTATCCCTGAGCATTCAGATATCTGTACTTATGGAGTTAAATGGTGAAATAAATATTTTATTTGTAAGAAATTATTTGCATATTGTATAGATGTAATCCACTCATAGTGGATGGATTAAGTTTAAAGGATTAAAAAGTTTTTTACTTATTTATTTTGTTCCCTAAGACCACATCTGTTTAATATAAACAACATGGCTTTAGTCTACTAAGAACAACTATTTTTTCTGCAAAAAATGGAATAAATGGTACCTATTTGGAAAAAAATGAAAGAGAAGGAATCATTTAAAAAAAGAATCTGGCTAGGTATGGTGGCCCATGCCTGTACTTGGGAGGCTGAGAGAGAAGAATTGCAGGTTAGAAGCCAGCCTCAGCAAGCCGGGCTGGTGGAACACGCTTGTAATCCCAGCATTTGGGAGGCTGAGACTGGAGGATTGAGGTTCGCAGCCAGCCTCAGCTACTTAGTGAAGCACTCCACAACTTAGTGAGACCCTGTTTCAAAATAAAGAATAAAAAATAGGGCTGAGGGTGTAGCTTGGAGGTAGAATGCCCCTGGGTTCCATCCCCAGTACCTCCAAAAAAAAAAAGAAGCCAACCTCAGCAACTACTCAGTGAGTCCCTTAGAAGCCTGCTGAGACTATTTCAAACCAGAAAGGGCAGGGATGCAACTTGGATATATAATGATCCTGAATTCAACTCCTAGTACCAAAAAAAAAAAAGAAATCTATTTTTTTATATAGGCTCAACAAGAGCATGCCCTGAAAGACTAAAGGAGCTATCTAAATATCCTAATAAATCTTAGCAAGAAGGGACGTGAAAGAGATTTGTAAAAGATCACAGACATGACACTAGAGATAAACTTGGCCTCCTTGGGAGAGCAAATGGAGAAGTCTGGCTCCTGGTTGGTGTGACCAAGAAAGAAAGACTAGAGAGATGGTCAGACAATGTCAATACCTCCAGGTTCATGCAGCCAAGATCAGGTTCCTCAGAGCACCAGGGTCTGTGATTACCTATTTAAGTGCTGGTAGTGTATCCAGCACCACTCTTTTAAGCTTGAGGCCAAAGAAGGGAGCAGGGCTGAATTCCTGCCTTAAGCAGTTCGCACTTTAGGAAGGGTAGATAACCAGAAAATATAGTGCAGGCCAGGAGAAGAATCCAAGTGCAGCTTAGGGATGGAGTGCAGGGTAGCATGACCCTTCACCTAGACCAACACAAGGCCTCAGCGCCCAGCACAACTGAGCAGTGCACTGCCAAGTGCATCACTGATGTTCTAGGTCTTTCTGGAAGCTCAGATCTGTGTCCTCTGTAAGCAGAGGACTTAAAGTGGCACAGAGAAGCAAGACTCAAGCATAGAAATGAATTCAAATTGCAGAGAAATATAACTCCCAATTTTCATTCTAAGATTTACCTGTTTGTACATACAGATGGCCAGCAGCAGACAAAATCTTGGTGAATCAAGGGCAAAGCCTAGGAAAAGAATGACCTCACAGAACAAGAGTCAGAGGTCAAATTTTGACTCTAGCTATCTCCCATGGCTGAGAGACTATGCCTGTCACACGTGAGAAGGTTTTGTCATAATCTCTATAACTAATTAGACATATGTCTAAGTTCATTGTTTGGTAAAACTCTCTGGAAGATTATTTAGATTCTTCTCAAAACGGATCCTTTAAGTGTTTTCCCATTAAAAAATCATATTCAACTGTCAATAAAGTATAAATACCTAGATATGTTAGGTTGATCGCACTATTGAGAAGCAACAGAATATCTCTGAGGATACTGGGTAGCTGAGAGTCTTCAGGGTGGTTGAAACACTAGGCAGCAGAGTGTAACCCTAAACCACTTCCCCAGAGAAGGTCCCACTGCCCCTGATACACAAAAACCACAGCTCAGGCCATGGTCAGGCTCTGAACACCACAAAGTCCCAAACCAACGATGGTCCCCACAAACCCAGTGATCCTCCCCACTACAGCCAGAAAATATGCATGTACACAACTGACCTATTTCCTCCTGTAGCTTCATGTTAAAAACTCTCCTATGTTTTTTTAATTGGTAGAGCAACATCACATGACTACCACTCAGCAGCAAGGGATGCTGGGAAAGTGAGCATCTGACTTCCATTTTGGGTAGGAAGAATTCATATTTTGGGAAATTCTCCAAAGAAATTAGTTTCAGAAAATTCCATATGATCCCAACACATAATAAATGTCAAAACTGACCATGGGTGACTCTATCCAAAATTCATTTCACTGCGCTCACATGCAGGGCTGCTCATGTCATAGTAGACAAAACATCCAGTTTTGCTAGACCTCACCCTCATTTCACCCAGTCAAATGTTCTCACTAATGTTCAATTTCTCTTTTCTCATCTCTGATCAGAGGTTTAAGTCAAGCCTCAGTCTCAGTTGCTACCATGGAATGATGGGGGAAAATGAACCTCTGAATTATTGTTGCTGGAGAACAAACCTACACTCATTTTAAAGAGCTTTTGTCTGCTTCACACACAGTGATGATTAGCTAACAATTGCTATTATATTTTGGAAAGTACATCAAGACTTTTTAAAAAAAATAATAATTCTTCTATACTTCTATGGGAGCAAAGCTAAATGTCTGAAAAATGATAAATTCTGTGGAGGCCACAGAGAGTAGAAAAGTTCCAAAGAATAACAAAGGCTATTTCTAGATAATAGCAGGCTAAAAAAGAAGGTCGTGTTGGTGAGATAAAGAGATTCACTTTAAAAAGAGAATCAAAGCAACCTACTGAATTGAATCTATACCATTAATATAACAAAGATGTCATGTAATTCTCTGGCTTGGTTTCATGAAACAAAGATTAATGATCATAGCCAGGAGAGAAGGGTCATACTGTTTGGGTAAATGATTATCTGCAACATAGGGTAAGTTCTGAAGTTACAGTGAAGTCAGTCCAGCAATGCTGAAGCAGATTTCTCTCTACATGTACCAAAAATATTGTTCATTTGAGAAATGGTACACACACACACATGCACCACATATAAGAATGAAGCTGTTTTATTGGAGGATAACAGTATCTATAAAAACATTAAAAAATAACTATCAGGCAAAATTTGTTGTACTTTTTCAAATAAATTTTTCTAGGGAAAAAAATTCTTGAAAATGTTTTCACCTTGAGAATATCCCAATGTCAGCCAGGTTTGGTGCACACACTTAAAATCCCAGTACTTGGGAGCCTGAGGTAGGAGGATTGCTGGTTCACAACCATCCTCAGCTACTTAGTGAGGCTCTCCACAACTTAGTGAGACTCTGTTTCAAAATAAAGAATAAAGCTGGTTATGGTAGTGCATGCTTGTAATCCTAGTACTTAGGAGGCTGAGACAGGAGGATTGTAGGTTCACAGCCAGCCTCAGCTACTTAGTGAAGCTCTCCACAACTTAGTGAGACCCTGTTTCAAAATAAGGAATAAAAATAGGGCTGAGGGTGTAGTTTGGAGGTAGAATGCCCCTTGGGTTCAATCCTCAGTAGTACAACAAATAAAAAAATAAATACTTTAATGTCATTTGACTAAACAGTCTGAAATACATGAAAATAAGCCTTTCATGCTTGCACCAATTTTATGATTCTGAGTAGTTACACTTATGTAAATTCCAAAGTCACACTTAATGTGTATAATGAATATAAAATATATATTCTATTGTAGTTGAAACTTTATCTCTTATTTTTAATAACAACAATGAGTCTGTAACAGGAATTAGGCACTTGACATATGAAATACCAACCAAAAGTTTATCTTCTAATTAAACTCTTATGGTCTAAAGTAGGAGAATATACAAAGATTCAAACCAGTGATAGATTTCTCTTAAGTGAATTTCACATTTCACGTGTGAATAAATATACTTTGATTGAAGTAAGCATCTTAAGCATGACAACTTTAAAAATGTGCCTAGAGTTAGTTTCAGAACTGTCAGAAAAGCCTAGAAAATGTATGCATTCAGTTCACATAGATAGTTTTTAAAGAGCCACGTTACTTAGAGAAATTCCCCTTCAAACGAAGGTGCAGCTGTCAGGTTGGACAAATGCCCGACTGTGTTCAGCAAGCAGCCTGCCTCCAAAGTCTTAGCAGCCCCAGGATTCCGCAGCCCCAAAAGGTCGTCTTCAAAGTAACAGGACTTCACATTTCCCAAGCTTTCCAAAGAACTCTCCAAATAAACCTCCTATGCTGCACTGCACAAAGTAATTCAAGAGCCTCTCCTACCTTGGTTGACCTGGGAGCTTCGCTGGACCCATGGGGGCTGGTTTCATTATGAGAGGAATGCTTTCTTTCTCCCCCGCACCTGCAGAGACAGAGATGAATGAAAAGGGGGCTTGCATGACAAGGAGGCGATTTCCCTGACACAGTGGCTAATCACACGGGTGACATTAAACCTGGACAGAGAAGGATGGCACTCACAGCCAGATGGAAAGAGTGCCCTTTATCTGCAAGTTCCTGGGCATGAGGGTCGGTCCTGGGTAGAAAAGTACAGTAGGAAAGTTCATCCCAACCGGCCCTCTCCTCCCCACCAGGACCTCCCTCCACAGCCACAAAGTGCTCTGGCCTTGGGTCCCAAACTGAAAATGGGGCTAAAACCAGTACAGCGTCTGAGTTTGTGAAAGGAGCCACTCGAGGTAACTTGAGCAATGTACGTGCTAGACCAGGGGAAGAGATTCTTCGTTCATGTCAGCACAGGTGCACTCAGTCCAGGATTATATCTTTTGGTTGTTGTTTTAAGGTAAGTCTTAGAAGCCTACCTACCACGACTCATGGAGGGTATCATCCTGGCAAAAAAGAGTTAGAACCAGGGCTTTCTACCACATTTTTATAGGTGCCATTCATTTAGCACTTAGGCTCCAAGCACTGTGGTAAGGATTCAACATAGGTAAACTCTTTAAACCCCTACAACAGCCTGAAGGTGTGGGAGACTTGTCTAGAGCTCAAGTGTTGGGAGTATTAGTTAGATATTGGGTGTAACAGAAAACACCCTTAGGTATAACCAGTGACCAAGACTACCTACCATTGGTACCATTGGGCATGACCAATTAGAAGAAATATGACAACCAAACTAGACGCACCCTAAAAAGGTGAACTAAAGGAGCGGATAGCGCCTTCCACTGCCACGTGAATCGCCCTCCGCATCGCTCAGTCCTGGACCCATCATCAAACTCAATCAACGGCCGAAGGTGGATCTAACCGCAAGGACCTTCGACTTGGATACATCGCATGGGAGTTGCCCTGGGCCTGGTGACTGGCTGGTGGAACTTAGATTAGGTGGTGGACTTGGTATAAGTGTTAACCTTGAGTGTGACTTAAGTGATGGATGACTGAATACCTATACACCCGCCTGGTCACACGCTCGCATCAGCAAGCCACTTGTAGGTAGTTATCCATTACTACTGGAAGGACTCCCGTGGGACGTGAACCTCCCCCTGGTATGCTCTTTGTCCTTAATGAGATACGGAGTGTGTGCTCATGTGTCCGCGAGAGTACACCCCGAACACCTGACTCTACCCGTGTGCCATGTCCAACCCGTTCACTCATTTCATTTTTTTTTTTTTTTTTTTTTTTTTTTTTGCGGTACTGGGGATTGAACTCAGGGGCATTCTACCTCTGAGCTATACCCTCAGCCCTATTTTTTATTCTTTATTTTTTGAAACCAAGTCTCACTAAGTTGCGGAGTGCCTCACTAGGTAGCTGAGGCTGGCCGCGAACCTGGATCCTCCGGTCTCAGCCTCCCGAATGCTGGGATTACAAGCGTGCGCCACCACGCCCAGCGGTCATTTCATTTTTTATACACTTAATTTTCACGTTGGAAAACAAGAGCTAGACGATGTCTACAGTTCTCTAAGTCTCTAACATTACATACAATTACGTAGAGCAGGGATGGTCGTTTCTGCTGTTACAAAACACGGGCTCACGGAGCCAGCTCACAAGGAAGGAGTTTGTCAGAGTCTGATCAAGCCTGGTGCTGAGATACATCAGATCCTGAGGCCAGTCCTTCTATCGCATGGCCTCTGCTTCTCTCTGGGCTTCTATTCTATCGTTCCCTTTACTCTGCCCAGCCGAGCTCTCCTCTTCTAATTTGTCTCTCTTTTGTAATTTGCACATCAGTTCCTACATTTTCTTCCTCATGCATTACATGGCCTTTCACTCCCTGGCATTAGCTAGTTCAGTTTCTTGATTTTCCAGTTCTAGGAGAATGATCTGATTGGTCCAAGCCAACACTTCAAACCAAGCTACAGAGACCTAGGTGGGCCTATGGATTAGCTGATTCTAGGTCAGGGCCCAGCTCGGATGGATTCAGCTGTGAGGAATGAGAGAAAAGATCCACTCAGAGAGACAGTCTCTCTCCTCAGCAGGGGCTGTGGGTGGGCAGATTCCTTGAGGAAGGGAGAGGTTCAGTGAGGTCATTGGGATGTCTCTAGTATGGGTGCTAAGCCACATCAATGTCTCCATTAAAAGATGTGCTTTAAAGTCAGGTATGGTGGCACATGCCTATAATCTCAGTATTTGGGAGGCTGAGACAGGAGGATTGCAGGTTCAAAGCCAGTCTCAACAACTTAGTGAGGCCCTCAGCAACGTAGCTAGACCGTTTCAAAATAAAAATATAAAATAAAATAGGGCTGGGGGTGTAGCTCAGAGGTAGGATGCCTGTGGGTTCAATCCCCAGAATTACACACACACACACACACACACACACACACACACACACACACAGAGATATTAAGATACACACTCATGGAATTGCTCCAGTACTTCATAGCACCAATCCAGAACAGAACCCCACTACATTACACTCTCCCCAAATCATCTAACAAAAGGCTAAATTCAAAATAAGTCCTTCCTAACACCGGCTGGCTGAGACACCCCGCAGCAGCCTCCCCTGCATCTGCCCTCCTTCCCTGCAGAAGTGAGCCCAACCTGTTCACCTGCAGGTGTGCCCCTGGTGGGTTCTGTCTGAAGGGCAATGATACGCTTCACAGCCAACGAAGCAATTCCGCCTACAGGAAATTGACTCATTTAACCTCGCACTCACCTTGTGAACAGCAGTACTACTAGTCAAAAAAGGAAGAAATTGGCCAGGCACCGTGGCACATGCCTATAATCTCAGTCCTTGGGAGGTTGAGACAAAAAGATTGCAGGTTCAAAGCCAGTCTCAGCAAGTTAGCGAGACCCTGTTTCAAAATAAAAATAAAAGAGGACTGGGAGTGTAGCTTGGAGATCGAATGCCCCTGGGTTACATCCCCAGTATGAGAGACAGAGAGAGGAGAGAGGAGAGACGGAGAGACGGAGAGAGAGAGAGAGAGAAAGAGAGAAAACTAGGACTTAAAGTTACTCAGGATGTGCAGTTGGTCATTGACAAAGACAAAATTTTATTATAGGGCTTTTTCTATTCCAAATCCAATACTCCTTATTCCAGAAGCAATAACCTCCCCATCTCAAGTATGTTCCTTGGAATTAGAAGACTGTCACTTTTCATTTGTTAGTTTTTGCTATAGGGATCGAACCCAGGGGCATTCTGCTCCCAATCTACACCCCTAGCCCTTTTTTTTATTTAAACAGGGTCTTGCTAAGTTGTTGAAGCTGGTCTCCAACTTGCGATCCTCCTGACTCAGCTTCCTAAGTACTGGAATTACAGGCATGCTCCACCTCATCTAGCTAAGACTGCCACATTTGCAACAGTCTGTCTCCACTTCTGTCTGTCTCTGACCTTTTCATACACACTTCCTTCTGGGGGTGTGACTGATCACAACCTGAAACTTGGATGGAAACAAGACCCACATCACGACTAAGGAGACAATATCGTTGTCACGTGGAGACAGTTGCCCCAATGATGCGCTGCCCCGGGGACCTCACCCCAGTCCAGCCCACCTGACCACACGGGCTGTCTGCTGTCTTTCCCCCATCTTTCTTCTCTACGAGCAGGAGCAGACCCAGGCTCCACTGCTATTCAGTGAAGGGAGAGCAATCAGTTTCTCCTCTCAAACTTTTCACTTAAATGGAGGTGAAAAGTCATCCTAATGTGTACTTAGTGTGAAGAGCGGCTCCTATAAATGGACTACCGGATGACAGAGTTAATAAAACATTGAAAAAGAGGCATTTTTTCACCTGAGAACTTAATTGCTACAGCAAATTTAACAAGGAGCCCTTGACATTCTATTTCATAAAAAGTGTTTTATTCTCAAATTGTATCTTTGATTTATAAGCCTCAAAGTGAGGGCCCATCGACGGCCATGGGCAACATTTCTCTTCCTAAATACCAAGGTATAATTTATGTACATCAGGACTAAAGCTAATTTATGTGGCTTACAATATAACTTACAGTGCCTTTAATTTATGTCATTATAATTTTGAAAAAATTAACTTCGAAAATAAATTAAACCATTGCCCATCTTCAGAAATACATAGATCCCCTTGGGAGTTTTGCAGGTCAAGGGCTCAAGTTATCACTGTGAATATATCTCACTCGCCTCCCCCTGCAATGATTTAAAGAATATGAACAACAGAATATTTCTTCTGATTTCTTGTAAATATTTTAGGACTTATTTTTCTTAACAAGGCTAAATAGGGATTGAAGTTATTCATCTTAAAGAATCTGTCAAAGGATTTTATAGAATAGATAGTACATCTTGGCGTGGTAGCTCACACCTGTGATCCCAGTACTTGGGAGACTGAGACAGGAGGATCGCGGGTTCAAGGACAGCCTCAGCAAGTAGTGAGACCCTCATCAACCCAATGAGACTCTGTTTCAAAAATAAAAATAAAATAGGGCTAGGGGGTGGGGTGGGGTAGCTCAGAGGTAGAATGCCCCAGATTCAATCTCCAGTACCAAAAAACGAAAAAAAGATAGTACAGGTATACATTGTTTCTATATATTTTTGGAAGTACACTGATTTCATTAACATGTATGTGTTAGGAGTTGAGTCTATCCATGAAGATATGAAGAGAGAGCAGATGGCGCAGGTTATGGTTTGGACAGAGAATGTCGCTCAGTAGCTCACGTGTTCAAAGTATGCTACTCAACGGCAGCAAGGTTCAGAGGTGCGGCTCTCAGGCCCAAGCGATGCTGCTGCAGCTAGTGACAAGAAAACACCGCCTTGGGGGATCACCTGCATAACCACTGTGTGTGTGTGTGTGTGTGTGTGTGTGTGTGTGTGTGTGTGTGTGTGTGTGTGAAAACACCGCCTTGGGGGATCACCTGCATAACCACTGTGTGTGTGTGTGTGTGTGTGTGTGTGTGTGTGTGTGTGTGTGTTACTGGGGATTGAACCCAGGAACATTCTATCTCTGAGCCACGCCCCCAGAACAATTTTTTATTTTGAAATAGGGTCTTGCTAGGTTGCTAAGAGTCTTCCTAAATTGCTAAGGCTGGCCTCAAACCTCTGATCCTCCTGTCTCAGCCTCCCAAGTACTGGGATTGCAAGCGTGCACCATTATGCCCAGCTTACATCCCCACTTCTAGTCTCAGTGGTTGCGACTCTGATGGGGCTGTCAAGTTCCTGCCCGCCAATGTCAGAGGCCTGAGCCTCCTGCATGCGAGAGCTGGGTGTGATGATGCACACCTGTAATCCCAGTACTTGGAAGGCTGAGACAGGAGGATTGCAGGTTCAAGGACAGCCTCAGCAAGCAGTGAAACTCTCATCAACCCAATGAGACCCTGTTTCAAAAATAAAAGTAAAATAGGGCTAGGGGTGTAGCTCAGAGGTAGAATGCCCCTGGGTTCACACACGCGTGCGCACACACACACAAGTGCATGCGAAAGTATATTAATATAGCATGATGTTTACAACACAGTAAGCTAAAAAGTCCAGTTAAAAACTATTTGTAAGCTAATATCTCCTATACAGTATCTATATGTTAATAAAAGTTAACATGCCATTCTATCAGCTGATCGTCTCTACTGTGGAATGATGGCTGGATTTTTATCTTTGTTCTTGTTGTTACTCGTGTATTCTTTTTCAAATGATCATGTATTGCTTTGTAATAAAAACAGGCAATAAAATAAATTTCATTTTGAAACTTACACTCACAGTTTTCATTTTGACTGCATCTAGTTTTAAGGCTCAAAAAATAAATACCTCAGTTTGTTTTCAGTTTTCTCAGACCTCTGTAGCTCCATTAAATCCACACGTATTAGTTATAATTGGGTTTCGCTGCATATGACCTCAAACACAAGTTATGAGAGGCTTAGGGCGGGGAAGGTTTTATCTTTCCCATAAAATTTCTGGAGATGAGCAGTCACTGTCACCCTCCAGCTTTCCACTCTGTTTTCTCTAGGATGTGGCCTCTCGGCCTTTTCTGTAACATCTGAGATAGCTGCTGGAATCCTGGCCCTTAGATCTCTATTCTAGCCAGTAGGCGGGAGAAAAGGCAAAGGAAAGGACATCTCTTCCCTCAAGAACACCTGGTTGAGTTGTGCGCACCACTGCCCAATAAGTGCACAAAACGCTGGGAAGGCCTTTACTGTGGGCATCCGTAACTTCAACTACAATTGTTTATGGCTGATCTCACACTAAAATCACAGAGATGAATACGCAGAGTTGAGTAACTGAAACAGAGACCAAATTAATGGACTGCAGAGCTGAAAATATTTGCCATCCAGTCCTTTACTGAAAGAGTTTCCTGACCATGATTCCAAGGCATTGGACAGAAACTTGATACACAGTGCTACTCAAAGTGTGGTCCCCGGACCAGCTGCACCCTGACAAGCTCTGCAGGTGATTCTGGGGCACGCTGTTCAGTGTGATCCAGGATGAGCAAAAAGAAGAGGGTGGTAAAATATGAAACTAGAAAAGCTAGCAGAAGCCAGACCATGCAGGTATATGGCTGTGTGCCAGAGGCTAGCCCTGACCTTAAGGACGAAAGGAAGCCACTGGAAGGTTTTGTTTTCTTGTGTCGGATTCTTACTGATATTTTAATTGTACACATTTATGGGTTACTGTGTGATAATTCAATATATGGACACAGTGTGTAATGATCAAATCAGGGCAGTTAGCTTTTCCTCCTTAAACCTTTCTCTTTAATTTTTATTAACACAGAAGTCAAATCAAGGTAATTAACATTTCCAACTCTTTATCATTATTTTGTGTTAACATACTTCGAGCTCTCTTTTCTAGAAATTCCTAAAGAAATATAATAGGTTATTGTAAACTATTTTAAAGTAGGAAGATCCTAAGAGCAAATCTGCAATGTGCTGTCACTCTTGCTGCAGTGTGAATCCTAAACTGCAGGGGGCACTAGAGAGCAGGCATCAAGATGAGCCCGGAAGCGGAGGCCCCCAGGAAATGGGTGACGTTAACTTGAACCGTAGATAATCCACAGGGTTGTGGTTGTGGATATAAATGGATGTAAAAACCCAGTGAAACATCCGACCACTGTGTTTTTGCTTCTTTCCTTCAAACTTTCCAAACATCAGTCTCCTTATCAGCAATACTCACAAATTTGCAACAAGGATTAAAAATGCATACAACAAACACAGCACAATCTATAGCACAAAATATAGGCTCGGCCCATAGGAATTCTCTTCCTGAGATCTGCTTTCTCTTTTCCTGCTTCATTTTCATTCCTTTCTCTTGAAGGATGAGCCTTGCATTCCACTTTGGCCAATCCACACTGGGACAAGTTGGGAGTAGCTGAGTATGTTCTTATTTCTTTCACCTCTAGCGAAATTGGGTTCTCTATTTATAGTGAATTTTAAAGTACTATCAAAAGCAATGCAAAACTCATTCATCCAAAACTTTGAGCTAATTAAAGGAGCCCAGTATTATTACAGTCATATGCAAGGAATTCTTTTTTAAAGAGAATAATTTTTCTTCATTTATAGCCTGCCTTCCCCCAAAAGGGATTAAAGATGGCTTCCCAAAAAATGCACATACCACAGTAAAATAAATTAAAAGGAAGAAAAACTAGATACAAGAAAATAAGGAGAAGAAAGTGATTTAGAGTTATGTGTAAAATCAGTACCCCCCAGGACAGTGCTACTAATTTGGCTCTGACTTTTCTAGAAGTCAATATGTCAAGGGAGCCACAGCGAGTTCTGAGATTCACAACGTCTGTGAGGCCAAAGTCCACCAGTGCTCCAGAGAAGCCCTTAACACAGAGGCCAGAGAAAGATATCTCCCCGGGGCTGCAGAGCTCAGGTTCTGAATAACTTAAACAGCATACTTGGCAGCTTCCAGAACGGTCATGAAGAATCGCTTCCTAATTGCTATGTTTTGTAAAGCCAGGATTCAAGTTAGCATCATCTATAATTTAAGTGGCCCCCTGGAGGGGCAAGGAATTAATGCTGATGCTTCCCGCTGCTGTGTTAAGTCACGTGCCAGGAGAGCGTGGAAGGTGGAGGGCCAGAGAGGTCTTCGGGCCCTGGCGCTCTCAGGCTGTTTCTTGGATTCCTGGGGCTCCAAGGAGATGCCTGGGGGAGCCCGTGAGAGACCCCAGAGACGTGCGCTCGGTGTCTCTGGCTTCGGCCGGTGCAACCTGCTTTCTCTGAAGGAGTCTGAAAGCGGCATGGCCTCGGTATAGTGCAGCGGTTCAGTGAGTGGACTCTGGAGTCATCTGGAGGTCAGAGAGCCCGGGTGCAGATCCAAACTCACTCGCGTACTCACTAGCTACGGGTCTTTGGGCAAATCACCTCTGTACCTCACTTTCTTCCTCTATCAAACAAGGATATGAACAGCAGCAGGACAGTAACATGGGGATGTGGTAAAAATTAAACTGCTGGATGCAGACAAGGTCTTTGGGCAGAATGGCGGCCACAGAAGTGTTCAACAGAGGTTTAGTAACCGCTGTGTGCGTGTATGTCTCTATCACTGAACTTCATTAGGATGTGAGATTATAGTATATTTTATTTATTTTTATTATTTTTGTGAGTGTGTGTGCGGTACTGGGGATTGAACTCAGGGGCATTCAACTCTGAGCTACAACCCTAGCCCTATTTTTTATTCTTTATTTTGAAACAGGGTCTCACTAAGTTTACGGAGGGCCTCACTAAGCAGCTGAGGTTGGCCGCAAACCCAGATCCTCCGATCTCAGCCTCCCAAGTACTGGGATTACAAGCGTGCGCCACCATACCCAGCCTAAAAGTATATTTTAAAAAGAGGTTTAGTAGCTGAATTTTTGATAGGAGAAATATTAAGCTCTCAATCTTATCCACCTCCTGGACATGAATCCACTGCTGCTGTAAAAATTCTGTCCCCATTCCAGCTATGCAACAGAAAGGTATCCACAAGACAAAGTGACCCACCCCACATCACACAGCCACTAGCGCGACAGGCACGGCGGGCTCCATTTTGCTCTGACTTCATTCTGCCCATTTGTGCAAACCAGTATGTGGAAGAATAAATAGTTCTTATCTATCCCAGATGTGAACTCCAGTTGTCAGTGGGCTCCTAGAGAATAACTTTAGACCATATTCAGGATTAGCATTCCAGAGTTTAACAATGAATTAGTGATGTCTGCCGCTGGAGTGTATTGTGTCAGCAGAGTGGCTGACACCAGGCCACCTAATAACCTATGGAGGATGGGCCCCAAGTGCTTTCCATAACACTTCCCCCATTCTGAACACACAGTAGGCAATCTGTCAATGTTTACAGAATGACTGATTAATTGTACAAAATATTAATGAGCATTAAAAAGCAATGGTGATTGGTCCCATTGACCCTCTACAAAACAGAAAGTAGGCAGGAGTGCTTGAGGCTAAGAATGATGAATATTCAATTATTTACTTTCTCGAGATCCCTCCAACATAGAGCAATGCCTAACTGGTTTCCGAAGGTCCATTGACCAAACAATGGGGAAGAACGCTGCGCTGGTTTCTATTAGGAACACGTCCATCTGTTGAAAATCCTAAATCAATTCAGGATGCTTACACAATGGCTGACTTCAATATATACTCGTCTGGAACTGAAATAGCTTATTTTTGAATAATGTTCACACTGCAAACAGCTATTGGGTTCTGACTTTACCAGGTGCTATGCCGCTAATTCTAAGTCCTGGGGAGAGGAATCAGAGCTGTTGGCATCCCAGCAAAGATATTAGTGCCAATTAATCATGACAAACTTAAGAGTGCAGATCCTACCAATGTAAGAGCAACAGAAGTGTTAACAGGATGTGCGTGCATGTGTTGGTTTGCTTTCTCTGCTCCTCAAAACACTTCCTCAAGTGGCTGCCAGCACCGGACATCCTCACCTCGTTCCCTGACTGGGCTTTCTCAGTCTCTATTTTCTGCTTGCTTGCTTGCTTGCTTATTTACTTATTTATTTTGCAGTACTGAGGGCTGAACACAGAGGCATTCTACCTCTGAACTACACCCCCAGCCCTATTTTTTATTCTTGATTTTGAAACAGAGTCTCACTAAGTCACGGAGGGCCTCACTAAGTAGCTGAGGCTGGCCTCGAACCTGCAATCCTCCTGTCTCGGCCTCCCAAGTGCTGGGATTTCAGTCTCTCTTTTCTGGTTGTTCCTCACCTTCCTAAATTCAAAATGCTTAAGTATCCCAGTTCGTGGCTCTCTTTTCCTCCACGTTAACTCATGTGTGGTGGTCTCCTCCAGTCTTATAGCTTTACATCAAGCTGCACGTCCATGGCTCCCAAATTTACACCCACAGCCTTGGTTTGCTTCTCAGACTTGGATCTCCTGCGCCCCGCCCCCCGGCTTCTCTGCCTGGATCTGGGGTGTCCTCCAAAGGCTCCTGGACTGCGGGCGTGGTGCCAGTGTAGAGCCTTCGGGGGTGAGGCTTTGGAGAAGCGACTGGCTCATGAGGGCTCCCAGTCCATTGGCAGGTTCCTGATTAAATGGACCCCTGGGAAGGGGTGGAAGCTGGAGGAGGTGGGACCTCCTGGAAGGAAATGGGTCTTGGAGTGTGCCTTTTGGGGACTGCATCTTGTCCTCGGTGTGTGTGTGTATCTATCTATCTATCTATCTATCTACCATCTCTGTCCCCGTCCAAGCCACTGAGAAGTGAGCAGCTTTCCCCTGTCACATCTTCTGCCATGACGTTTCTGCCTCCCCACAGGCCTAAAAGCAATGGTGCCAGCAGACTATGGACTGAACTCTCTGAAACCATGAGTCAAAAGAAACCTCTCCTCCTTTAAGTGGTTTTTCTCAGGTATTTTGTCACAGCAATAGAAAGCTGACTAACAGCCAGATGTGGTGACACATGCTTGTCATCCCAGTACTTGGGAGGCTGAGACAGGAGGATCGCAGGTTCACGACCAGACTCAGCTACTTAGGGAGGCTCCCCACAACTTAGTGAAACCCTGTTTGAAAATAAAGAATAAAAAATAGGGCTGGGGGTGTAGCTCGGAGGTAGAATGCCCCTGGGTTCAACCCCTAGTTCCGACCAAAAAAAAAAAAAGCTAACACAGATATTTAGAGATCTCTCAAATGTAAAATACCCCACACCAACTTCTAATAACTGCTTCCAAACCCACTTCTCCTAAAATCTTCTCATTCTATTAATTATACTGCACAGTCCAAAAACCCTGACTCCTTTCTTCTGCTCATAACTCCAAACCCATCCACCAGCAAACGCTCTAAGCTCCCCCTTTATTTCACTCCGTTTCTCCACCTCTACTGCAGTACCATCCATCACCTCTCGCCTGAATTACTGCTTATCTCCTAACTGAGCCCCAGGTTTCTGCCGTAGCCACACTTCTTCACACTGCAGCCAGCGCGATCCTGTCGAAGTCTAAGTGTGACCATTTGGCTCCGTCCACAGCCTCCCTCCCATGTCACTTGGAGAACTGGCCCCAGTCCCTGCAACGACCTAGAAGGCCTCCTACTGTTTTCTCCACCCCACTGTCTCCCTGACTGACTTCCCTTTGCCCTCCCCCTCGTTCACTCTACCTCAGCCACAGCGCCTCCTAGCGGTGCCTGAAATACCAGGGCTCGTTCATATTCATGCCGCAGGACACCTGCACTTGCTATTCCTTAGCTTAGGTGCCCTTAACGCAAATATCCTTCGACTCAAAAGCCTCCTCTTTTGGTCCTTTCCCGGCCACCCTATCTAAAGTTGTAAGCCCTATCCCTAGCACTTCCTGTGCTTCCAATGCTTCTCCCTTGCTTATTATTTCCTTAGAATCTATCACTGTCTCATGTATTTTACTTAAGTGTTTTTTATCTCCCCTACTAGACCACCAGCTCCATAAGAACAAACATATTTACCTGTTTACTGTTGTGTCCTCAACATGCTATGGTATAGACACGAACATATGATTGGTAAATATTTAGTCAGTGAATGAAGGAAAAGAAAACCCAATTCCAGACAGGAGAAAGGCAGAGAGAATGGCATAATAAGAAATCGCCTATATTCATTCTATGAAAAAAGATCTAATAGATTTTAAATGTATTTTTAAAACATAGAAGACAAAATCTGGAAGAAAAATACATATTTGCAGTGATGAAGCTATATAATGAACATGATGTGCTTTTTCTGCAATTTGTAATCGCCTTTATTTAAATGTTTTATAAATATTTTTAAAGGCTTGATGCGTTTTGAAGTGCCTCAATATATTTGTAAGTTATTTTGGAACATTTCAAATTGTTTTAAAATCATTTTCAAAAAATTTCAACTCATCAGCAAGCTTAGAAAATAAACCAGTTTAATATCGAAAATGTTTTGAAAATGAGCCTTAAGATGTTTGAATCTAAAATGGGGAAAAAGTTGTTTGGAAACAGTTGTGAAAGCCAAAAGTCTTCAAATGGATGGTTTTGAAATTTAGAGTTTGTTGTTGTTGTTGTTATCTTGGTAAAGAAAGAGTAAATCAAGCATTCCCAAGTCACGTAGAAAGCAACATTTTCAAGCCAGGCATGGTGGTGCATCCCAGTACTTGGGAGGCTAAGACAGGAGGATCGCAGGTTCGTGGCCAGCCTCAGTTACTTAGTGAGGCCTCCACAACTTAGTGAGACCCTGTTTCAAAATAAAGAACATAAAATAGGGCTGGGGTCCAGAGGAAGAATGCCCCTGGGTTCAATCTCCAGTACTGCAAAGAAAAAAAGAAAACAACATTTCCAAATTTGGGGGGGAAGCAGATTGAAAATATTCAAGCATACTTTTTCACAGCCTTGTACTTAACAGTAAAAACTTGAAAAATGTGTCCATCAATAAGAAAACTGGTAAGTCAGGCATTTAAAATGGAATATTAAAATGTAACAACCAACATACTCAGCAAAGGAAGTACACTGTAGAACAGTAAGTAAATCTTGATCCCTTTTGGTCTTTTTTAGGAGGTCAAACGTGTGCATTTATGAAGTCTACTCATGCACACACACACACACACACACACACACACACACACACACCTGGGGTGGTGTTCCCCCAACCAGTAACCATGGTGCCCCAGAGGAAGAGACTGGAGGGCTGAGCAACTGGGAGAACTGGAATCCGTCCCCTTCGAGACTGTGTTAAGATTCTGTGCAATGAGATGAGATATCAGAGTTTCTTTAAAAATTGAAACCATAGCCAGCCATGGTGGCAAAGGCTTGTAATCCCAGTACTTGGGAAGCTAAGACAGGAGTATCAAAGGTTTGCAGCCAGCCTCAGCAACTTTCAAAATAAAAGAATAAAATAGGGTGGGGTGTAGCTCAGAGGTAGAATGATCCTGGGTTCCATCCCAATACCACCCAATAATAATAATAATAATAATAATAATAATAATAATAATAATAGAAAGTATGAAATTGTTTCAATTGAACATTTGAAACAATTGAAATTTTCAATTTCAAGTATCTTCAACATCATCTGGCTTGGGCTATTAAGAGGAATTAAATCTCTTCCTAGATTTTGAGGGACTTAAAAATATAGGAAAATAGCCAGATATGTTAAGGAATAAAAGGTGTGTGGGGCAGGGCACTGTAGTTGGAACCCAAGGGACATTCTACCTCTCAGCTACACCCCCAGCCCTATTTTATTTTTCTTTTTTTTTTTTTTATTTTGAAACAGGGACTCAGCAAGTTACTGAGACTGGCCTTGAACCCACAATCCTCCTGTCTCAGCCTCCCAAGTACTGGGATTACAGGTGAGTGCCACCATGTTCATCTAGGAATATAAGTTCTTTACCAACAGTTCAAAGTTCAGGAGATGCACTAGGGATCGTTCCCACGAGATAACGGAGCCAGTTCTTGAGGGACTCAGAGAACTGTCTTGAGATATTTGGCGCAGAAGAAACGGGTAGCAGTTTAGTTTGACTGTGGGGCTCAGGACGCCTCTGTGCTTACTGTTAGGAAGGCAGGGCTCAAATTTTGAGCTTTGGAATAAAAAAGGATGTAAATATGTTACTCTGCACAACTCACTTGGGTCTATCCTCCAAGGCCGTGGGCCTCCCCCTGTAGCCCAGGCCTTTCCTCTGACGAGAGGCCACACCCCTGACATCGCAGCACCAAGCTTTCCTTCTGAAGGTGTAAGGCCCACGCATACCTCACTTATAAAAGAAGAGACTCTTCAGTAATAACAAGGTTAGATTCAGCTTGTAGCCTTTTGCTACTAAACCCAGATGTGCTTATGTTTGACTTCCCGATGATGCAAAAGAATAGATGAACTGGGGTGTTTTTATCGCCATTTTATAGCCAATATCATGAAGGCCCAGAGAAGGGTCTCTCTGCAAATTGTTGGCCTGGCTGGAAGGTGCGCCCCGGTGCCTCCTACCCCCATTGCTGAGATCCTCCCATCGGATCCCATCACAGCATCATAATGCATCCCAGGGCAGCAAGGTAGAGAACATACTGGAATGAGATTTTTATTTCCCCATGATTCTTCTTGCAGGACAAAAGCCTTTCTTTCTTTCTCATTGTTGAATGAAATAACCCTTAATTGGCTGCAAGCTAATCCTCAAACAGGTCAAAAATCTATAGAAACCTATTTTAGGTAGAAATCAATGGTTTCAAAAGTAATAAAGGAGAGCAGCTAGTGTTCTGGAAGGACATGAAAGGTTGCATTGCCGTGCTTTGATCAGGAGTTAACCTATCTTCAAGAAGAAAGAAAGATGAGTGACAGGTCACCCGCACCTGGCCTTGTTCTCCGTTCCTCCTCCGGGAATTCACTCTCCTGATTACCTGTGTCCACTCTGAGGGAAAATATCAGTGTCTGAAACTACTTTTGCCATTATAGAACTTCTCTCTGAACTCCAATTTCCTCATCTATAAATAGGGATAGAAATCACAACCTTGAATGATAACAGTAAAAATGACCCAGAAATAGGACACAAATTCTACTTCCAGTAAAGCTGGAGTGGCAGGAGATGGCTTTACCTTGCCTCCCGAAACAACCCAAAATAAATAAACAAATGGGGAGAAACCGCGAAACAATGGCTTTCCAAATACTAGGCAGCAAGCCATGACGGACAATGATACCTGAGAGATTCGAAACAAAGAAGGTGAGCCCTAGGATTGCCCCAGATTCCTACCGTATGTGTGTGTGCGTGTGTGTGCGTGCGCGTGTGTGTGTGTGCGCGTGTGTGTGTGTGTGTGTGTGTTACTGGGGACTGAACTCACAGGTATTTTACCTCAAAGCTACACCCCCAGCCCTATTTTTTATTCTTTATTTCTGAAATAGGCTCTCACTAAGTTGCAGAGGGCCTCACTAAGTAGCTGAGGCTGGCTGTGAACCTGAGATGCTCCTGTCTCAGCCGCCCCAAGGACTGGGATTACAAGCGTAGACCACCATGCCCAGCTCCAGATTCCTACCTTGAGAGACTTAACTGACTAATGAATCTTAGAAAGCAAGATGCAAGCCAGGCATAGTGATGCACATTTGTAATCTCAGTACTTGGGAGGCTGAGACAGGAGGATCACGGGTTCGAGGATAGTCCAGCAAGTAATGAGACTCTCATCAAGCCAGTGAGACCCTGTTTCAGAATAAAAATAAAATAGGGCTGGAAGTATAGCTCAGAGGTAGAATGCCCCTGAGTCCAATAACCAGCACCACAAAAAAAAAAAAAGTGAGATGTAAAAAACAAAACAAAATAACCAGCATTCCCAAGTAACTGAATAGAATAAAAATGTATGAATACAAACACATCTAGCACCTAATGAGATAAAGTTTACAATATCAAACATCTGGTAAAAAATACCAACTTTGCAAAAAGAAAAAAATGATTCAATCTATAATGGAAAATAAATCACTCAAAACCAACCCAGAACTTATACAGATATTAGAATGATCAAATAAGGACACTAATATAGTTATTTAAACTTTATTCCATATGTTCATAAAAACCATAATTTCTGAGATAAGAAGGGCACTGGTTGAAATTAATATTAGTTTAGTCTTTACAAAAACAAATATTAGTAAACTTGAAAACGTAGCAATTAAAATTATGAAAAACAAGAAATACGGGAACTAAATAGTTTTTAAAAACTGAAGCTGAGTGTGATGGCGCATGCTTGTAATTCCAGTACTTGGGAGGTTGAGACAGGATGATCACAGGTTGGAGGCCCACTCCAGCTACTTATGAGGTCCCTCACAACTTAATGACACCCTGTTTCAAAATAAAGAATAAAAAGTAGGGCTGAGGGTGTAGCTCAGAGATAGAATGCCCCTGGGTTCAATCCCCAGTTCTGAAGAAAAAACAAACAAAAAACTGAGCACCAGGGAGTCATGGGATGATTTTCAGGGAGTTCCCCAAACAGAGAGGCATAGGGAAGCAATAGAAAAAATATGTGAAAAATAATGGACAATTTGTTTTCGAATCTGATTAAAACTATAAACTCAGTTTAAAGAAAAATCAATAAAACACAGGACAAGAAGCATAAAAAGAAAAATATCAAATCACATCATTATACAATTGCTTTAAACCAATGGCAAGGAGAAAATCCTAAAAGCAGTGAGAGAAAACAGA